>JAJMRR010000021.1:0-189887 GCA_030578455.1 Metschnikowia sp. yHQL527 | reverse complement strand
TCCCCCCCGCATCAAAGCTCAAATATCTTCAAGTTGGAATGTACAACAACGAAAGGTCATTACAATTGTAAAACCTTCAATATGCTTATCAATCATAGTATTATCAATTATAGGAACCTTCGGAATATCATTATGCCGCAAAAGTTTATCGGCAACTAATGCGGCAAATTTGGCGGTACACAGAAAAATTTTACTAGGTTGCTGAGGATATGAAAAGTTTTTGTGGATGATAAAGTAAACATTTAGAAAGTGAATTGTAAGTAGATATCAAGAAATAAACTCATATATACACATATTCCATACATAATCGAAGCTTCTTTTGCGTATTTGCGCTTATGTACAAATGTGTCAATGTAATGGAAAGATTCCGAAGATTGACGTTCATTTTTAGTAAATTCCGGCGCTAGATCTAAAGCATCCTGTCTTATTTGGGCAAGTGGCCGGAATTTTCTAACGAAACCGCACAAAGAGTGGAAATTTTTTCCAGGGTCCAAACAAAATAAGTAAATAATTTCCGCTCCACGGAAATCATCCCCTAAAGAAGATACCGCCAACGACAAGAACGGAATAAAGCTGCTATCTCTAACGATCTTGTTGCATGAACTAAAATCTATCGCTTCTGTAGATTTATCTAAAATAAAATATAAAAACCCTTAAATTTATTTAGATTTAGTTTCGATTAGACTGAATTAACATTTTGTAATTTTTCTAAACTTCGGGGGGGGGGGGGGGTCCCAGACTACCCTACTTACAGGGAAATATTTGGTGAATCTTATCTACCAATGAAATCACAGCTTAGAATTTTCCCAAAATCGTAGTTGCGTTTTTTTGTCGTGTGCCACTTTCCAAATTTAGGAAGCACAAATGTCCGTTGATCATCATAACACAAAAGCGGACAAGAAGGAATCAATTAGCGAATATGCGTGATTCGGAGTTGTAAAGAAAAAATAAAATTAACCTCTATCTGGCTGTTTTCAACCTGAATGATAATTTGACTTTGACATGCAACGTGAAGATTATAGAATTACAATAGATTAATAGCCCCGTTAACCCGTAAGTTGCTTCAAAACCGTTTTTTCCAATAATCTGACAACTCTTCCTCGAGTATAATCATTTAGAAAATGATGCAGTTCCTCGACCGAATGAAGAATAACGTTATCTATGATGAGATATTTATAGTTATAATCAAGTTAAGTTGCATTTGAAGTAATTATATTATTTTTTAATGAAGAAAAATATTTGGAAGGACTTATGATCAAGTGACAGTGTGTGGGGGAAACTAGACATTAAAGCCGATATTTGACTCGTTTTACGGTGAAACTGACTCTGTATCGCTGCAATACCCCCACGTGCGGAGCTAGTTGTAAGAATATGTTTCCGGTTTTGGATATTTGCGCGTGGTGCAAGATAGTGCCCACATATCGCTTGCGAAAGCCGGTGATCGGTTGCTAATATCCATTCTTCTGCTTATCAGTTGCCGTTGGACGAATTATGTATGGAAGTCTTCTATCCGCTTCGCAAACGGGTATTCATACAGCAACAGTAAGCGCAAAATAAAAATGTCTGTATAGATGCTCCTCGTAACTCAGAAAATTGAAACCCAGCATCGACAAATGACATTTTTTCATAATTATTATTTAGCTATTTACAAAAGATACTTTTTTAGAAATAGTTAATCGAGTTGACTAGTTAGAATTCTTTAAATAGTTAGATTCAGTAGATGTTTCATACTTTAGAAGTATCGCCTCAGATTATTAGTTTATATGTTGTGGAGGGGAGTTTCGGACAAGTGTAGGAGGATTCCAGACACTTGTTCGATCTGCGTCCAGACCATGTTCTTTGCATATTTTTTGTTTCTGTGCGCAATTAGAATGCAAGGACCGTGGCATAAGAACATCACGCAAAGCCGATAAAATAATTTTGGGTAAGTTGAGTAACCGTAACGTCATTGGATTACTCCCTTGATTATCCGAAATTCATTATGTGGCAAGCGAAGTATATACTATTATCCCCCAAACTGGAAACCTTGAGTACATCTCCGATAATCACAAAAAAAAAAACCTCATCGTATAAGCAAAAGAAGAATCCCACTCAAGGAAAAACGCAAAGGGCAACCGAATGAGGTAATGGAATTTTTAAACCTCCTAATCAGGTATATGGCTTAAGTTTATCTAGGGTATGGTTCCAATGATTAGGGTGATTAATGCTGACTACGTAATATAATAACGAATTTCATTACCGGCAGATGCGCACGTCATTGATATAACCTGTATATTTAATAATTATTTCTATTGAACGTTCGTTAAAAGATCATGGCAGCAGTTAAAGGGTCCATACGAATGAGGGATTTATTGATAACGCCAAGTTTTTTATAGCAATCGGGGCTGGCACAAACCTTAGATACATCATATCTAACCAATTTTAAAGTTATGCTAGAAAATAAGGTTTTCTGCACTGTCACATAATTTAACGGTGTAGAGTGAGCATTGCTAAAAACTATCTCAAAGTTGAACTCTTAGATCGAGTAAAGTTTGATGAAAAATACAAGATCCAGTTTTGGAATTTTGGCGTCGATAATTGAACGATCACAACGATATAAAGATAAGTCATTTTTTTTTGATTTGGTGTCGGATCAAATCAATGATAATTGCGCTCGAATAATTCCTATTGTTTAACATCTATCGTTGTCTGTCAATGTTCACATGTCACTCCGTATATCCACACTTTTTGCGGGAATAGCGCAGAAAATAGCTGCCAAAAATAGAGTCTCGAAGGAATTTACCGTTTACCAAATTAGGCTTTTTGCGTGCACGGTAATTTTAGCTTTTTTTTTTTAAACTGAGAGGTTTGAAGCCCGCTGATTATGCCCAGGCCAGCTCGATAATGCATTTCGCAAATGCATTTCGCGATGTATAGCATTGACTGTAATTCTCAATAGGGTCCCATTATCGTATAAAAGGGCAAGAAATAGCCCTCAAAAATAATTATAATTGAACATTCAATTCTCAAATCAATAACTTTTTAATAATACCAATAATAATAATATAATAATAATGACTACTAATCGGATCAGATTACCTTCCATCAATGAATTAACTTCTAATTCTCCGGTTAATGATGGTGCTAGATTACCTAGTGTGAAAGAAGTTCATACTTCTCCGATCCAAATTGGACAAATATCACCTACATTCAAGCTTCCTCCCAAGACATCAAACTATGTTTTTGGTGCTAATGTTAATTCAAATGTACAAAAGCTTCCATCTCCAACACTTCCATACTATGAACAACCTCCACAAAGAGTTCAATATTATAGCTATCAAATGGCTTTACCGCCATTAGCACAACAAAATTATGCACATCAACCATATTATTATGGACCACCACAATCATATAAATATACTGCTGTTACTACTGCTGCTGCTGCTGCTTCTAAATATTCTGTCCCAGAAGTGATTAACAAACCAACTAATAAATGTCACAGATGTGGAACTACAGAAACTCCTGAATGGAGAAGAGGACCAAATGGAGTAAGAACCTTATGTAATGCATGTGGTTTATTCCATGCTAAATTGGTGAAGAGAAAAGGTGCTGCCTTGGCTGCAGAAGAAGTGTTAAATAATAAAGTTTGCAAAGGAAAGAATGGTAGAAGAATAGCGATTAAAAAATCAGTCCAAGAAAGACTTCAAAGTCATGTTCAATCAAATAATTCACCGATGGTTGTTTCTACCTTACCACCACCAATAGTTAATCCTTACTATACAGCTCCTCCTTTAGTTAGACACTAGAATAATGAATAGAAATAATAATGTGCACATGAGACGATATGTAGAAATACATTTTAAAATAATTTAAAAATAGATGGGCAACATCAGGGTACAAATTACAAAGGCTAGAATTTTGAAGTCGGTTTAACACATAAATACAATAATGATACATATGAATTTTTTCAAGAGGGGGATCAATTGATTGTCTACATGATGGTCTAATGCCTAGATCTTAGAGCAAATCTGGCCGTTGGTGTCAGATTAACAGATCATTTCCCACGAGTTTTTCAAATTAAAGTTAAACTTTACTATATCCGGTATTTTTTTACCATGGGGCAGCAGTGCAACGGCACTTTCAATAGGGTTTAAGGCAATTTTATGGCAGTTGCGGCATGAATATTTGTGTCGGAAAAAAAAATAGAAAATGACATTGCGATAACTCCATGACAGGCAAAATACACGAGAAAAAAACTCCTCGAATAGGTACGGCAACTTTGTTGCAATTTTCAATTTAAAGCGTAGTAACTTAATTAGTAGGGGTCGGTTTAAAACGGTAAAAAGTTTATGTATACCGGTAAATATTGAAATTCACAAATTGTCCTTTGTACCTAACATATTACTTTGTACTACTTAAAATTCTTGTCCTGCTTAAATTAATTTAACTGTTACATTTTTGTGTCTGATCTTATTGTCTATAGTGTAAGAAAATCTTGTATTGTTTAAGATGGTTAAAAATGAGAAATGGTATTTTTAACCGATTTAATCTTTATTTTGACGTATTGTCTTGGCCAGTGCTGTATTCACTAAAAATGAATAAAATTATTTTTAATTAGCAATAAACCTTTAGTGGTAAAGGTTAAACATTGTTACTTTATTTAATTTGTAATTGCTATATTAAATTACAAGTTAATTATAAGTATGATCGCCCCATTATCGCCTCATAATTCAAATTGTATGAGAACAATCACTCTTCTCACGCCCCAATTATCATTCCAGTTACAAGCGCAACTTTTTCAAATTAATTTGAGATTACTTGTATGATTTGAATCCTTCCCTTACCGTGATTATGTGATGGAGGTTAAAAAAAACCCGCATTGTACATATCACCTGTTTGATCTCGCAGGAATTTCCCGTGATTTCTCAGCAGACATTTATTGTTGCAAGAGAAGAGTATGCCAAAAAAAATATAACATCTACCCCGTTGGTGTACCATAAGTTTTATACGGATTTAATCACTTAAACTTAATCACTTACGATATTTAACTAGTATTCTAATGATGCCACCAGATGCCCGAATCGCGCCTACATAATCAAATTTTTTTGTATGTCGCTTACGCTACCATTCGACCGATGCAGGGTCATTATAGGCGATACACCGTAAAAGTTGCGTTTGTTGACATAGATTTGGATCTAGTCCCCTGACAAATTTCATGTGGTTGCCGGAGATTATTATTTTCATCTATATACAAATTATTTTAATAACAGGTGATACAATAAATGACGGAAAATATTGATATGTAGAAAATATTATTGCTACCGAAATTTATCTATAAGTATTTTGTTAAAATGCCCGTTAATCTAGTTTGAGATTGCCCTTATAATTACAGATACGTAAACAGGTAACTTTAACAGAAAGGAATGGAACTAACGATGTAGTCTATTGTTTTAGAACAATGCGACTGTTTCATCGCTATCAGGCTAGTCAGATCTGGTGAATTTGATTGGTTCCTCATCTTTTGCAGCTACACACTGTACTGATACTTATTGTCCGGTGTTGTAAAAATACTTCCGATTGATGATTAATTATCACTATAACCGTTTTATTGTAAGACAAGATACAGTTAGTGGCGTTATTTCATCTACAGATGTAATCGGAATTATATAATTGTAGTGCAGTGGCTGCCTTGTCTGAGGTAAACGTTGGTACGGCGCTGTAAACGATTAGATAAACGAGTCTGGAGTATTTACATAAATCATCGGATTTGTTCATTTTTCTAAATATGTATGTCATCGTGGTAAACTTCTAAAAACAGAACAGAAACTGTAGTCATTTCACTTTTTCCCACTTAACTTTATATGTAGTAAATTCTGAAATCTTAAAAATGAGTAGTTTGATTTAAGTTTCGATCTCAGATCTAAGCCCAAGGTCATGATTTCGAGATTCAAATCACCTCATTGACTTTCAAGGCGTATTCTACAGCAGCGTATACGTCGTCGTGTACACCAGCCGTGGGCCTTGCTACGGTTCGTTCCCAATCTTCATCTCTATAGACACCTGTACGTAACAAAAGAGAATCCCATCCATTGTCATTAGCTCCCTGGATGTCAGAAGCTGGGTTGTCTCCAACCATGTATATCTTACTGAATGGAGAATTAGCAGGGGTTTGATTTAATGGGGGTAATTTTAATTCGTCTCCGCTAATATCACCACTTTGAAGCTTATTCCGCCAATTTATCAAGATAGAATGTGCAAAATCATATTGAATTTTGAAGGGTTTTCCTAAAATAGTCGACTGAAGCTTCTGTGATGGTTGCAAATTGTTGGTTTCAGCGTACAATGCTTCAATACCGATTCTAAACGCACCTTGTCCAAATCTGGGTAATGGGTAGTCATTAGCCCATAAAAAGTCATTATTACTAAAAACAATTGGAACTGCAGGAGCTTGTCTATCAGCTTCAACATCAAAGCTACGCTTGGTACCTACTGCTCCTTTTTCAGAGTTTAATATATCGCTAACAATTTGTGTATCGGTACCAACATCTCTAGGATCATTAAATACAAGAATTGCGTCTATTGGACTTTCAATATCAACGTCTTTCTTAGTATAATTTGCAAAGTCTTGTTCTGTATAGCGGTGATGAGGCGCAATCAGAGGATACTTCCGTAGAATATCACCAGGAGTAATTGCTTGATCAAATCCATAATCAAGAGCTACTTTACGGGCTTCGTCTCCTGGGCCTCCAACAACCAAGACTCGATTAAACTGATTCAAATGAGCAAATGCCTTCATTGGTGTGTGACTTTGAACAATTTGGAGCGTTGATAATGGAACATTGAGTTGCCTTGATATGAATTCAACTCTTGATCGTTCACTTACACCTCCTCCATTGGTCATTAAGATGTATGGGACTTTATGCTTGTTCAAAAGTTGTAGAGCCAGTGCCGCTCTTGGAATTGGTTTTTTACCTCTCAAAAGCACTCCATCAATGTCAAATACAAATGCTATTTCTCTTGATGTGTGTAGGGCTCTGCCAATGGATTTAAACGCAAATTGGCGGAGGAACATGATTGTAGTTGTAAAATCGTTATCGAGAGATTTGAAAAATGCGGCCACCTGTACCCTCATTGGCTGCAAATACACAAAGTCCATCATAAGTATATCAAAAGTAACTGGCAATGAAACGTTAAAAATACACTTTTATGACTTCTTAAGCATTATTATATCGCTATATATCTTATATCTTGAAAATCTCCACTTTTTTCTATTCATATGCATTATTTTAGCAGACCCATTAATCTATCTAAATCAGTGTCAACCTGGGTAAAACCTTCTTCTACCAGCCATTTTTGGTCTGTACTCTTTTCTATAACGTTACAAGAGTTACCAACAACGAGCAATCCTGGTGGTCTAGAGCCACAAGCTTCAATTGCCAATGCAACATTTTCCAATGTAGTTCGTATAACTCTTTGATCAGGGCAAGAACTTCTCTCTATTATAGCAGCTGGAACACTTGGATTCCATTTCTTTTCGGTGATCAAATGAGGTATCAAATCAACTGCTCTGTGCAAAGCCATGAGGAAAATTGTAGTTCTTGATTCCACGTATTCTGGTAAATCAGGAAGAACTCCACGGCGTCCGGTTCCAGTACATATAAGCACTTGATCGGCAACCTCACGGTGTGTAACAGGGATATTTGCTAAAACGGGTCCAGATAGAGCCAGAGTTATACCTGGAAGTACGTTGGGCACAAAACCATGAGACTTAAAAAAATTGAATTCTTCTCCTCCACGTCCGAATATGTATGGGTCTCCCTGCTTTAAACGAACAACTTTTTGACCTTTTTGAAGGGCTTCAAGTCCCATGCTAAGTAGCTCTTGTTGAGCCTTTTCGGCGTTTCCGGGAAACTTACGTGCAATAAATAATTTAGTACTGTTCTTCGGTATGAGATCAAGTACTTGTTGAGGTACTAACTTATCAGCAAGGACCAAGTCAGCAGAGCAGAATTCCAGTACAGCTCCTGCTGTAAGAAGAGATACAGAGCCAGGACCAGAGCCAACCAAACTAATCCGTCCAACATGAGCCAAACGTTCTGGTATTTCAGGTGACTCAGATTTGTCTATGCTAGCATCGAGCTTAACTCTCTTATTACCAACTGGTCTCAGACGGTACACCAGAAGTAAGTCATCCAATTGAACATCAGCCAAGTGACTCAATGGGAAATATTCCACTACTTGTGAAAGCCATCTAGAACGTTTTAATTTCTGTTGTTCTTGAGTCATATTGAATTCTTCAATTAGAGTATTTATGTTGGCACTTGGAGCAGCATCATCGTCATTACTACCAGTTTCTTCAGCTGAAAGACTCACTTCGTCTTCTTTTTGAATTGTGGCCCGAAGTTCTCCTACATTGGCACATATAGCACCTATATTTTTGGGAAGATGACCAATCAATTCTCGTTTAAGACGACTGGCTAATTTGCAACCTTTTCCCAGAGTACTTATACCAAGGTGGAAATCTCCATCTCTGTAGGTAGACATTAAGCTGAAACTACTTAAGTTGCCTGAATCGGTGATATTAACTGGAATTCGGAGTTTTCTGCACTGATTACTGATTTCTTGTTTGAGAGCTAATTCAGATATTGGCAAAATGACAAAAACTCGATCCACAACATTATTCACCTCTTCACGCCCAAGGGTTGTTAAATGCTTGGTTTCAAACAGTCCGTAAACTTTCTTTACTGAAGTATCATTAATTTCTTTTATGCTACTACTATCTTCAGTGATGAGATGTACGGGCGTAGCACCACAATCTCTTATGCTATTGACTCGATGACTTAGTGGAGATGTTTGTGAGGTCTGCACATTGCTTATTATCAAATGGACTTCTCCTGAACAATTGACAGAGGTAAGAAGCGACATGACTCAGTAGTGATCTAATATGTATTAGAAATTCCTGCCTTTATCAAGAATGAAAAATTGTGATTAGCATTACGCACGTGACATAGCATCGCATGGGGTAGTGTTCTATGTGCAGGACACAGATCAAACTTATACGAAGATTTGAGTCACAAGTAGATGATGTGCCGAGGCAAAAGAGTAGAGGAAACAGAGGAAGTCGGTTTGGTGGCATGCTTGGAAGTAACTTGGGATGTCAGTTTGGCAAAAAACAATGCTGGGAGCTGGTAAAGGGATAATCTGTCTTACGTTACAATTTATGGAGTGAATTGTGCTTGAGGTTGGAGATGATTCCAGAAAGATACATACCGTACCCATGCATATTCAACCTGTACATCTAAGTATGGCCAGCTTACTGAGTTGTGTTACTGGCTTCCATGTTCGTGAAGTTACCGAATTAGTGCTGCTATTTTGCAGCCATCGGTCGTGCATGCGCATCTGATGATTTTTCAATTGATATTTTTCAAAAATCTACTTTTATTCATAATCAAAGAATGGCTCCAAAACGTTATTTGGGTCTCGGAAAGGCTGCTAAGGCTAAGAAGCAAAAGACAGAAGAAACATCAACTCCAGAACCTCCTTCAAATGAACTTACAGTTCAATTAGACGAAGAATTAGATCCTGAAGATGATTTGGGTCAACTTAAAGCTCTTTGGAAAACTTATAGCCAAAGTGATAAAGAGTCCGAATTGGTGGTGAATGGAATAATTCATGAATGTGATCGTATGCTTCGTAAAAATGTCGACGAAAAAGACCCACTTCCAGACTCATTTTACGCCATATACGGATTAGCATTAGCAAGCTTATCTGGTTATAGATCAGAAAATAAAAAGGAGGTTGAAGAATTTTTCACTGCTGCTTTACAGAGAGTAGAAGACGGTCTTGAAAAATGGCCTGAATCCATCGAATTACTCTTTACCAAGGCTAAATTATTAATTGATAAGATCCCATTACTGATTATCGCCAAATTAAGTATTGACAGTGAAAAAGATGAAACTAACGATGTCAGTAAGTATCTTGACGAAGCCACAAAAGTCTATGAAAGTGCAGAAAGCAAGAGTAAAGAATTGGAAAATTTTGAATTCTTTAACGAAGCACATTTGGATATTTTACAAGCTTTAGACGATGTTCTTGATATGGTTGATAATTTCGGTAAAGAGAACATGGAAGGAGAAGAAAGCGACGACGAAGACGAGGGCGATGTTGAACTTCAAAAAACACATCCTTTGTATGCCGTCAAGAACGACGACAAGTATAATCAATGGTGGAGAGATCATACCCTTACATTTTTAGAAGGTGTCAAACGAAGAAACAATGAAGATTATGAACTTGATGATCTCATAAAAGAAATCTGTAACAGAATCGGACAATCTTATCTTCTTGAAGCCGAAGAGCCAATGAATATCTTCACTACGTTAATGTACGATGACGATGTTGAAGAAGAAGAAATCAATGGGATAGGAAAAGAAGAATCAGGTGAAATTGCAAGAGACCTAATCTCTCAAGCTTTGACTTACCTTAAACAGGCTCAAAAAGACTCGGAACCTGATACTTGGGTTAACGTTGCTGAAGCATTAATTTCCTTAGGAAATCTTCATGAAATCGATAGTGAACAACAAGAAAGTATTTACAAAGAAGCAGAAACCATATTAGTTAAAGCCAACAATGCTACTAATGGTAAATACGAAGATATTTTAGAGAACTTGAAATGAGACATGTCAATTAATTAGAAATTTGTACTACAATAAATTTTATCGTTAAACATTAAATACAGAATCTATAATTCTAATTGGGAAAATAAACATAAAAAGGCAAACCACATAAGATGGATATATGGGAAAAAAATTAAACTCTACTAACGATTGTACTTTCACTTTGCAATTTTAATGCATTTCTTTCATGGGCATTATCTTTACAGAATTGTAAGCCCAGACACATGTGGTCTTCAAGTAATCTGTGTTTTGCACAAAACTTACCTTGACAGTGAGTACAGTCTCCGACCAAACGTAAAGGAGCAGAAGAGCATGACTTGAATGAGCACTTCTTCTTTGATTTCTTCTTGTTACTTACTGAATTAATTGTAGGAACAGAAGATAAAGAAGGAGCAGGAGATAAATTTGGAGTATCTGAACCATTACTCATAAGAATAACAGTAGGAGTATCATCATCGTTCATTTTGAACTCTGAAAGTTGTTTCTTATAAGGAGTAAGTTTTTCTCCATTGAAAATAAGTTTAAAGTCTTGTGGTAATTTAGTGGACGGAGGACAAGCCACCTTAGCAGAATTACGAAGGTCTTCAACCGAAGAATTATTTGGGATAGTCACAGAGTATGAGATTTCTGTTGATAATCTGATAATCACCTTCATTATGCAAATAGGTATAAAAGTGAGTTTGTATAAACTTTATTAAAATTGAATTAACCGATAAGAGAAGAGGATCCTTATCTAAAATACGCTACTAGATAAAGTAACGAAATATATTGGTGAGGGAGATGAGAAACTAAAACGAGTTATGTGTAGTAAGAAGGAATAAGTTCAATCAAATATTTGAACAAAACTTTTCCAACTAAAGAATAAGTGGTATTTAGAAGTTAATGATGTTTAAACAACTATGACTGATTTGCCACATAACAATCGCAGCGAATGACTAGGGCGGACCGAAAAGAAATTGCGTCACGTGACGGAATACCGATTTTTCACATTTCACATTCATTAAATGGAGGCTCTGACATAGTATGAAATTGTGACTAGAAATTGCTTAATAAGTGAGTTGCAAATAAATAGTAATCTCGGGATTTTGTTAATGCCAAATTGAGAGCTAAAGGGTTCCTGATACGAGGCGGATGAAATTAAGCAATATACTTCGAACTAATAACTTGATGCTATTTTTATCGAATTGCGCTTGTCTCCGATACTTAACCGGTCTATTGTTGCGTATAGTTATTGATAATATTTTGACTTTATTAATTACTTTAAAAGATAACATATTAAATTCCGAATCATACATGAAGCTAACTGTTAATCGCGACACCCGCTTGGGCGGACGAAGAACAATAGAACTTAACCTCGGTGAGTTCGCCGATCAGAGTGGGTTAGTTAATGTCAGAGTCGGTCAAGTAATAGCCGGGAATGAACAGATGGGTGTTTATGTAGCCGATATCGAAGACGAGTAGCCGGGTTTCAACCGGGTTGGTGTATTGATGTTCAATTGTGAGAATTGCGACCATGATTCTAAAGATCTTGTACTAGCATCTAAACTCATATAACCTAATCGACAAATCGGTAGATACCGGTAGACACTGACTTATTCCCATACGTTACTGCCAATTAAGGTTCAAGAGATACATACCTTATCGAGTAAAAGTTACGAGGTGTGTATAATGAAAATACCAAGAAATTGCAACCATTTGCTATATGATTGCGCTTTCATAAATCCTGTCTTCTTGACTACTTGTGTCTGATTTACAACCCTATTCTGACATATGCACTCGGTACCCTCTTGAATACTATAGTTTATTGGAAGGTTCTGGCGACTCTTATTTGGCAAGTTCCCCGGGTTATGCCAAAATGTTATATTCCGCCACACCTCATTGTTTCATTCTTTCTATGTGTCGTTGTGTCTTCTTGTTCTGACCTTCTCCGGGTTCTCCGACACAATTAACTTAGTCACCATCTTGTGACAGTTACTTGTATCTTGACGTAGGTGCTCTCCACGTGCTCTGCTAAAGTTGCATGATAACAGGGTCGCAAATTCCTATTGTGGGTAACCAAAATCAGCTCAGTCTGGGTTGCAAAATTGCAATCTGTTAATGATCAGCTTCATCTACAACTACGGGCAACTTATTTATCATCAGACAAAGTTATCTGGTAATAACCTTATAATCAATACAGTTTGATCTTAGCCTAATCTGGCCAATCTTACTGGCCAATCTGTTAACCTTATTTGAGTAGTGTCAGTCACAGATTTATTTGGCAGTGATTTGCGTCCGAGGTCCCCGTGGACTCAAAATTGACTTTAGCAAATTTCCACAAAGTATGCGCAAGTTATGGCTGAGACAAGTTGGAGAGGTCAAATAATACAACGCAAACATACGCAAACATACGCAAACATACCTCAAATAAGCTAAAAACTTAGCCAACTTAGGTAATATTTTAGTAAGTATTTGATCATAGTGAAGTAGGTGATAAATTCAAAGCTCGCTATTAGTTTCCAATTCATATGCAGGTATATTGTTAAAATTTTTAATCCAACCTAAACAACACCCAGGGACTACAGGGTCTACAAGAAATTATTTCGTAGGTTTATATTCTAAGTATATGACGAATAGCTATGATACATATCGTTTCTTCGTGTAATGTTGAGTACCCATGCAAATGCCAGTTTGCAGCATCCAGTGCTACGTCGAGTTGGCAACGGATTTAGTTGATAATTAGTTAATTTTGTAACTAGTCGACGAATTTTGTGGGCCAAAATTTTTGGCAGGATCTTAATCGTCTAAACAACAACCGATTAAATCGGTTTACTCCACTTAAGCGTATCTTGCTCTACTGCTACCATGAAGGTCGTCTCTTGGGACGATTTTTTCAACAGAGTAACCTTGCCTTTTTACAAGAGGTTGTTCTCTAGCAGCCAACTGACTTCCGTCACTTGCTTTAAGTCCTAAGTCAGCAGGAATAGGAGTTGCTGAACAATATGCTAATAAACCAACAACTACTAAAACGTTAAACTTCATTTTAATTATTGGCAAAGGTCTATCAAATTATTCAGCAATTTCAATGCCTTTTATACATGCGGGAAAAACCCTGGTGGAGATTGTCGCTGCCCTTGCCAAATGCGGAAATTAGGTGAAACTAAGTAGCGTCATTGCCGTTTTGGGCCTTGCCCACGCTTGCTAACAAAAAAATGCATTGTGCGCTATGTGGGACCCTATTGTTAGCTATAGTTTTTTCTTGACGCCTACTGAAACTGGATGAAACACTTAGTTAAAATGGTATCAAAATTGTTTCATTCATGTTACAATTTATCTTAATAATATTACTTTAAAACTGAAAAAGAAATTATATGCTGATGGTTCGATTTGACCAAAAAATAGTCGGCATCCGTAAAAAAATATCCGGCATATTCCACTTCGCCTCCGTTACACGATGGCCAATGCAGCCGGATGAACAAGTCATGGCGGTGTCAAAACGCGGCCGCGAATGTCACCAGCCTTCATTGGGCGCGGTGCGAAAGGCGCGAATGGGCGGTGGGATTAACTGGGCTTTGGTCCAGGGATTGTTTGGATTTCGACCAAATTTCGTTGATTTTCGCGTTGGTCCCACCGCCTCGTGCTAACCATGGCTCAGTATTTCTTATCGGTTTGGTACCTTACAGGCATCGTCAAATCATGACTTAGTCGTCTCCACGATTTGTTTCCTCCTTTCTATTTGACCTGATAACTCGGCGAAGTCTATTCTTTAACCGTGTTCGTGTAGACGCTTTACGATCGACTATATCTTCTGATTCACTTGACGACCCATCATCTTTAGAAATATCGTATTCACTATTTTCTTCACTTGACTCGTCATTTGCACCTGTCCCACTCTCGCTATCTTCATTGGTGAATGGATCCAAAAAGTCGGTGTTGGAGAAGATCGGAATATCAGATAAGTTAGAAAGATTGAATGATTCTTGTGTAGATAATTTTCTCAGATATCTACTCTTAATTGAAGGTCTAGCTTCAACGTCTTCAATTTCATTCATACTATTGTATTTTTTGTAGAATGACTCGTAATCTTCGAAAATATCTGGTCCATATGAATTACAAAATTCAGTTACTTGCTGAGATAAAACACGTCTGTTTTGTTTCAAATCATCAATCTGCTTGGAGTTTAAATGCTGAGAAAGAAGTGAATATACCAATGGTTTAAGTGATTTATAGTAGTCAACACCAATCTCACCAATTCTTAAAGAGGCATACGTAGTAAGCACCGACCACCCATAAAATACAATGAATATAATTGAATTGGAAACTGGATACTTTGCAGTCCATCCCAGTTTATTGACAAGGACGGTACCGCAAATTGACCAAAATATATAAAGCATTGGTGCAATGACCATTGCAACCAAAATCTTCCACGTTCCTAATACATCTTTAGCCTTAATTTTGACAACTGATCCAGCAAGTGCCTCTTCGGCTTTCTTCCTTGAAATTAGTTTGGCAATAACGAAAACAGGAGAAAACATGATTACTCCTGGTAAACTCAAGATGAAAAATAGGATCACTTTGAAAAGACGACTGGCAAACATAACCAGACTCTGTAATCTATCTGAACTATTCAAGCTTTCAACCTGATGATCATGAAGTCCTAAACGCATTAACTTCTTGTTATATTCACTAACAGCTTTTTTCATAGCAATGACGTCTGGATTATCAGAATGTTTCTTGTAACCTTTGATAAGTCTTCTGTTCATCTCCACCACCAAAGGAAGAGGAATCAGTTCTCTATTCAGCGACGTATATAGTCTTCTAGCTGCTTGAAGAGCCATGAGTGTATCGTAATCATCACAAGTAACAGTCACTTCACGAAGTTGTAACTCAATCAAATCAAGTAATTTGGCAACCTCTTCACGAGAATTCTCCTTATAACGTTCACCATCTTCTTGAGTAACTTTTATTGGTTTACCGAACTCAATAACAACTCTAGACCGAAATTTATGAGGGTGGAAGTAATTCAAACCAACGGGAATAACATTGATTACTTGATCGGGTTCAGTAGATGTAGCAGCAGCACCAAGAGCCATAATGGCCACACCAGGCTTTAAAGGAAGTAAATCAGGTCTATCATGAGAACCACCTTCAGGAAACATTCCAAGAACTTTATTTGAAGCAAGATGTTTAAACACATTATCGAACACCTGATTATTATCCACATGAGGAGCAGTTTTATATTTAGTTCCATTTTCAAGGAAGTCTACAACTTGAATGTCTCTTTCGTTTCTTTTCAGAACATCTCTGTTGAATTTGAATGGTTTTCTCAACTTTAATTCGGTATCACTAATGATTGATTCAATTTGTGCATTACCCAATGAATTTGGAAGTCCAACCAATCCTTTAACCATACAATCTTTTGTGAAATTAGTACCTGAACCTTTAACAATCAAACCTTTTTCATCATCTTCAATATCTTCAATTGATATGGTTCCAGGAGCATATTTCAATAGATCCTGAGCTCTTTCAACAGGAATTGCTCCACACAACATACTTGAAGTCCCAATGAATTTACGACGATAGGATTTAGCAGCAATCAAGAACAGGATTCGCCGATTAGCAAATTGACGTACAATTGACATAACTACTAACCCATCAATAAATTGATTGTGATGAGGAGCAATGACGAAAACAATAGGTCCTTTTTTAGGAATATTAAAAGTTCCTCTTGGTCTAATATCTCTGAAGAAAGTATGAATAATCATATCGAAAAACCAGAGGACTAAATCATACGTTATAAGTTGAAGTACATTTAGTACAAAATTCCCATTCACATGGCTAACAGAAGATGGAACACCAATTTGATCTTCATGAGGTACGGTTTCAGGCAGTGAAAGCCCCAGAAATGGATGAAGGGTTTTGATACGAGGAGACTCCGATTCAGACATTTATTCGAAAAATAGTAGTATTGAAAAATAGTGATATTATCAGATCAATAGCAAGGTTGAAAAAATGACCCAGGGTTAGCTGCGAAAAATGGAGATTTGAAACCTGGGGCCATGTGAAGAAGATAGAGGGGGTGCTTAAAATGGGGCAACTTGAGACATGAATTTATGTTGGCAAACTGAATGAAGTCAATTGGGATGGATGAAGTTGGAGGCGATTTTTGGTGGTTTTCTAACTTTAAAATCTGATTATTTTAAGTAATTTTAAAATTGGTTACTTTTGGCGAATCAAGTCGTTAATTTACATTTTGACAAATTCTACAATGTCAAGGGATTCAGAATGTCGTAAAACTCCCAACCAAGCTCAATGGTTCGTTGTTTAGGCATGTATATTTGCTAAGGTGAATATATGTATTGATAACTATGTAATAAGTTGGATGATGATAAATAAGGTCAGTAGAGTGGATTAGAGTAATTTACACCGAATGGCACCAAATTTGGCGGTATTCAGCAGAAATAGCAGTGTGGGCCCATATATACGTCGGTTGAGTTAATAAGAGCCACCTGGAGTAGTCAGTGTAGTCGCAAATAATTGGACACTTCACAATCAAATGAATCTGGCGGTGAGATGGATTCTCGTAAGCTGGAAGTTAGTGAGCTTGAAGCAGACTCAAAGATATTGACAGTTAGACACCGATGAAAAGAAGATACTTTGGTCAGCGCTAGAGGAATTTAGCCGTAAGCAATCCATGTAAGACAACTAAGGATTTTAGCAAACGTACCTGTCGGATCAGATCTCTAATCTTCACCAGCAGGAACTTCATCCTTAAGAATTTTGTTCAACTTCAACCGGAGTTCAGTTCTATCGTCTCCTTTGAGAGTATCTTTCACGAAGTAAGCTTCAACATCTAACTGTACCATTTGTAAAGCACCTCTTAAAACACCACACAATACTTGAGAGTACCAAAAATCTTTATAATTGGCGGTAGCTGGTAGTTCAACGAATTCAGCAAGAGGATTTTCTGTTAATACGAGAGAGAATGCCTTGCTATCATTTGACCAATTATCTACTAAAGGAACGGTATTTAAGAACATTTTAAATCCAATTTTACTAATAATTTCTGCTGTTTCTCTAAAATTTTGACATCTTTGAACTCCTGTTTTAGCAAGAAATTCCTCAATAAGACGAAGTCCAATATTATACCCCATTTTATCAAGTTGTTGATTGACTTGAATAAAATCATTATTATAATCTCGACATAATTGTGCCACTACTGCTCCATAAGTAAGCGTAAAAGTTTCAGCATTCTAATTGTTAGTAAGCACAGAAATGTCCCGTTTTGATACATACGATTTTTTCTACGGATTTCCACACATCGTCACCAGAGTATTTCTTCGACATTTTGGCGTTAATTCGTTAATGTGAGGTGTACGATATTTTAACTAGGAAAACACCCGTACACCTGACAGGCTGTAAACTCACCGATGACACACATTAGATCCGTGCACCACAATTATAATTAACCTCAATTGCCAAAATAGCCATATATTACCCGTATCTGGGTTCCGACGATACCGAGTTTGGCCCCTCAATGCTCCCCTATTACAACTGGGAATGGTAAAGGTTAGTAAATTAACGCGGTCGTGTACGATTAAGTCCGCTTCGGTTATCGACCGCAACGATGGCGTGACACCCGTGCATCTCGCTATACGATGGAGTTTCTTTTTTCGTCATACATAAAAACATCACCGCGAGATTTTATCACGCCAAAATCTTTCTTCTAATTGTCTATAAGGTTGTTTTTCAGTAATAGAATTCTATGCTTCCACAAAATTTCTCGTCCATAAGTGTACCACCACCAGTGATTTTACGGGCCAAACCTGATATCATTCCCGGTATACCCGATGGAGTATTAGCACTTTTGGTCCCTATTATTGCTTATTGGAGTTATGCTACATTTTTCCATATAATTGACGAGTATGAATTAGCAGAAAAATATAGAATTCATCCAAGTGAAGAAGAGCAATCAAGAAATAAAGCATCGCTATCACATGTTATTCAAGATGTTGTACTTCAGCATATAATTCAAACTATTGTAGGTTATGGAGTTTATAAACTTGATCCTCCTCCAAGTACCGGATATGAACTCCACCATATGTGGTATTTACGACAACAGTATATCCCATGGATTGTACCTGATGTTGTTCTTTATTATGGTTATATGTATGGATGGTCAATTTTACGACTTTGTATTGCAATTTGTATAATTGATAGTTGGCAATATTGGCTTCATAGAATAATGCATTTGAATAAAACTTTATATCGTCGGTTTCATTCAAGACATCATCGTCTTTATGTTCCTTATGCTTATGGTGCATTATATAATGATCCGGTTGAAGGATTTCTTTTGGATACTTTAGGAACTGGGATTGCAAGTATTATTACTTCATTATCTCCAAGAGAGTCAATTGTTCTTTATACTTTTGCTACTCTAAAAACTGTTGA
Source organism: Metschnikowia sp. yHQL527 (assembly GCA_030578455.1). Taxonomy (NCBI): domain Eukaryota; kingdom Fungi; phylum Ascomycota; class Pichiomycetes; order Serinales; family Metschnikowiaceae; genus Metschnikowia; species Metschnikowia sp. yHQL527. The sequence goes on along the minus strand of JAJMRR010000021.1, from coordinate 170,805 downwards.
TGATCATTGTGGTTATAGATTACCTTATGATCTTTTCCAAATTATTTTCCCAAATAATTCAATTTATCATGATATTCACCATCAAGCTTGGGGTGTCAAACATAATTTTTCTCAACCTTTTTTTACCATTTGGGATAGATGGAATAAAACTGAATATGAATTTGTTAATGATTATAAAGAAATGCAGCATCATATTACTCTTACAAAGTATAAAGAATTCTTACAAAATCGTAACAAAAAGAAAGAGGCAAAAGCTGCCGAAGCAAGAAAGTTTGCTGAAAAGTACGCAAAAACTGAATCAAAAAAGACAATTTAATCAAAGAATTCTTTGTGAAATAATAAGATACTCAATAATCATGACTATTATGGTTATAGTGATTTAAATTTACTGTTCTTAATCTAATAATTCCTTCGTTCTTTAATTTTGGCTGGTATCTTTAATACCTTTCACTATTTTCAACATTTGAAAAATAGTGACATTAATTTCCCTCCCTCCCTGTATAAAATAAGTGCCAGACCTTGTCCGTTATGCCTCATGAGACTTAATACCTAATAATGTATGTATATTTTAATTATTGTAGTGTTATCGTCTGTGCGCCGGTTCCGGGCCGGTGCGGAGCAGTGAGTAATCTCTACATATTCCCAAACTCTATAAATACTCCTTGAACGCCAACAAGATCTTGATATTTCTAATATTACTTCTTATTCAATTGAAAAGATAATTATCAATTGAATTGAATAAATTATGGCTACTTACTCTAAATCCGATTTCGATACCAAAACTTATGATCTGGCAAGACCTTCTTATCCAGATGAGTTTTACGAAACATTAATCGAATATCATAAATCGAACGGTGCTGCTACCGAATTGGCTATTGATATTGGATGTGGATCGGGATTTGCTGCTTTTAAACTTTCAAAATATTTTGATAAGATGATTGGTACTGATATTTCGAAGACAATGATTGACCTGTGTAATAAAGATGCTAAAACCAAATCAGGTAATGGTAATATTGAATTCCATATAGCACCTGCTGAAAAATCACCTTCATTCATCAAACCAAACTCGGTAGATTTGATTACGGGCGCAGAATGCTGTCATTGGGTTGATCATCCTGCTTTCTTTGAAGAATCACATAGAGTCTTGAAGAAAGGAGGTACGTTGGCGTACTGGTTCTATTTAGACCCTTACTTTGTCAATTCTGAAAAGGCAAATGAAATTTACAATAATTACGCTTATGGATCTTCAAAGGCTAATGGAGAATCTGGCGTAGAAAAGTATATGGGAAGCCATTACGAGCAACCAGGTCATGAATTTTTCAGAACTGCCTTAATGGAAGTTGAAATTCCCAAAGATTTGTTTGAAAATGTGGTTATTAATCACTACCATCCTAAGAAGGACGGTCTTGGTCCAGAAAAGACTACTTTGTATATCAAGAAAACCATCAACTTAGAAGGTTGGAGACAATATGTCAAGAGCTGGAGTGGCTACCATTCATGGATGGCGGAATACGGAGCTGACAATAAGGACATTGCCGATACTTATATTGATGAATTGAAGGAAACCGTTGGCTGGACTGAAGATGATGCAATTGAGATTATCTTCCCAACAATTTATTTTTTCTTGAAGAAGAAGTAGATGTGTATTGGTACGTCCTAGAAGGACCATCGGCCTACAAGAGTCGAATACTTCTCAGAGAGACCTTCGCTTTACAAGAGATGATTACCTCTAATATTTCCTATCTACCGGTTGCTTTATATAGAAGTTGTTGCTGTATATTTTTGCAGCCATTTTCGCAACCATTTATTTATATGACATTCAAGTGAACTATACCGTAATTAACGTAGCTGTGGCAAGGTTCTCACAGAGCGTATATCTAGGTCTTAGAAGCTCTTTTTGGATGTTGTAAAATCCCTTGCTGTTTTGATCGGAATATTGGTCAGAATCTGTGAATTTTTGTCATACTCACCTAATCTCGACCCAACCTCCCCAAAACATCTCTTTTTGAGCTGAAAATTCATATGAGTCTTATTCCAGCAAACTAACATACATCTCCTGTGACCCTCTCCTTTCTCATGCTATCTCCATCTCTTTTATTTTCTCTTCTCTTCCTCCTCTTTCTTCTATTCTATTTCTTATCCATCTCACGTCACGTGCACACATATACATATTTATACGCGTCTACTACATCTCTTCTCTACAATGACTATGGACGCCAACTCATCAGACATCGAGTTCCTTGCCGCACGTGTTCTCGAGCACAAGGAGCCGGTGACGTACCACATGTTTGCACGAGAGCTTCGAATTCACCCCGCAAACGCTAAGAAAATTCTTTATGACTTTTACAAATCAAACAAGGATAAATTAGAAGCTTCATTTATTATTACCGGAACTAAAGACAGCAATTCGGTTATAAAAGTTAGCGCTAGTGAGTCAGAATTGGCTCACGACTGTGATGAGTTTGCCGACGTTCATACGGTTCACGTTTACTGTGTGAAGCTTAAACAAATTGAAGTTTCAAATAGTGATATTGCTAATAGAGAACTTAAGTACATCATAGATCACAAGGTTTTGGAGGATTATTACGCCAAGGGACTCATCCGAGGTCCTAAGCTAGTGGCAGTCACTCCTGTGGCTCCAGAAAAACGTATACCCGAAAAGAAGGTTCAAGAGAGTTCAAAAGATACAAAATCCAAGAGTTCTACTTCCAGTGGTATATCTGACAAACCAAAGAGTTCAGGACTCACATCGGGCTACGTTTCGAGAAAAGCCAGCGCTCCAAAGAAGACGCTGACGCTGACACTTCTGTCGTTCTACACTTCTCGAAAGGCCAAACCCGAACCAGAAAAGAAATCTCAATTGAATCAAGACAAGCCATCAGAAAAGCCATCTACAGAATATAAATCATTTTCAGAACAGGAAAAACCAACTTACCAGTATAAATCTCGAAAACAAGAGAAACAAGAACCTAAAGAAAAGGTAACAATGTCATATGATATTGAGGACGAAGTTGAGGAAGAACCAGTACCGAAAAAAGCCAAAATAACTACTTCGGAACTAGAAAATCTATTTATGGACGATTTCTCTGATGACGATAAGCCTGATACCCAGAAAGATGTTAAGAATGAGGAAAGTCCGATTATTGTAGAAGAACAAGAAGAACCCGAGAAAATGGTAGTTGATGAGCCAGAAACCAAAGTTCATGAACCACAAACAGAAGTTGTAGACTCAACCAACCTGGTAGAACCAGAAGCAGAACCAATGGATGTTGATAAAGAAGAAGAACAAGAAGAAGAGGATTTAAAACAAACTGTTGATGAAGATGGATATATTACTACGAGAAAGAAAAAACCCGAACCCAAACCAAAAACAGAATCACGTAGTCGTCCAACCCCAACTTCGAAAACTTCGAGGTCAACTGCTAAAACAGGTAAGAATTCAGACAAGAGTAAAAAGCAATCATCTCTTATGAATTTTTTCCAGTCAAGATAATTATTTCAATTATAGGACAATTCTTTCTCAGTTAGGAAAAGCCTCTTACTTGGCATATTTTAAAAGCTAAATTATTTATGAAAATTGCTTAAAGCAGCCACTACTAATGAGTAGTTTATTTACGGTATTCCTATTTAAATCACTATTTAATGTACATTAAAACTGCCAAAACCGGTATCAATGCTTACGCGACTATATACAGTTCCGCACTTGTTTAGCAATTTCCATTCCTAATACGGAAATAGTTGCAAAGCCAAGCCAACTTGATCTAATGCGAATTACCGTATTGGGTAAAGAGATATAATGGCCCCGAAGATTTAGAGTGGAGTTAAAAGACTATAGTTTAGATATATAAGCGAAGGTTACTGCCATTATTACAAATCTAGTACATAGGAAGAAAACCCAACTCAATTCATTCGTTCTTTACCAATATGAAATTATCAACAAGTGCAATTACTGCTGTTTTGGCTTATACTGCCATGGTTAATGCAGCACCAACAAAATCTGAAGATACCAATCAATTAACAGTTAAAAGAATTGATCATGAAGCTTTATTATCTCAACTTGACGAATTAAATAGATATAAAATAAAAAGAGATTCTTTATCTACTGAATTAACTACAAGAGAATATGAAATTGTTACTGAAGTTTTATCTTATTTAAATGATACTGATTTAGCCCCAAAACTTATTCATTATCTTGCAACCAATTCTGTTTTAGAACCAATTACTGTTACTGTTCTTGTTAAAGTCTTGAAATCTGGTCTTCTTAATCTTAATACTTTATTATCAGCTTTAGTTGATTCAAATTTAATTAATAATGTTATTGGTGATGTCATTAGTGACTGTCAAATTTATGAAAAACTTTTCACTTTAGCATCAGCTCTCATTTCTGATTTAGCTTCAAAAGTTAAAAGTTTGGTATCTGAAGGTATAAGTGATCTTACAAGTAAGAGAGATTTCACTCCAAAACCTGTTCAACAAGATAAGAGAGACTCTTATGATGTACTTGTAAATCTCTTAGAATCTTTAGGTGATTCTGGTTTGGCTTCTTCTGTTGTAGAATCTATTCTTACTGATAGCTCTTACCTCCCATTTGCTGAAGATTTGGTTGCCGAAGTTTTAGCTTCTGGTGGTGTTGATATTTCCGAACTTTTAGGTGCAGTTAAGAGCTCAGGATTACTTGGATCTTTATTTAAAGAAATTTTCTCTCTTGATACTTTAGAAACTGTTGTTACAACTGCTTTTGCCGCTTTTGAAGGTAATTGTGATGGAAGTTCTACCTCTACCGGTGTTGCTGATGCTGGTTCCATCTTGGATAAGTTACTTGGTGATTCAAGTGGAACTACTACTGTTTCAAGTTCTACAGTCGTTCCATGTACTAAGAGAAGAAGAAGAAGAAGAAGAGCTCTCAAAGCCGCCAAAGCTAGTTACATTGTTTAAATTGTTTGATACGAATGTTATTCCCCCACAGTTGATCCTGTGGCCTTGATGTATTATATACTTGCCGTTATTGTATAAGCGGATTATACCACTAAATTTATAGTTATGTATAAGGATGGTTTGTTGGACATCCTATTAAAATAATGAAATATGAACTTATTAACATTGTAGCCAATTGACTATAGCCATAGCCATCTACCACAAATACGAATTTGTTACATTATTCAATAGCCTTTAAGCGACTCAAAAAGTTGTAAAAGCTATACTTACTACTATGTATAAAGCGGATCTATACATTTTGCAGCCATACTTTTTCAACTCCCAGTACATCCCCGACCATTGATCTCTCAGGTACAAGAAATCTGCTACACGAAATCAAGAAATTTGACTTGAGTTAGTCTATTGTTACAACATTCAAGCTTGTCGCAGGTCTAAATCTATACGAGCGCCTCGTCAACGCAACGAAATGTACAGCGTGTTGATGACAGGTATAACATAAACCCTCAATGACCCGAGATGTTACATCAGATATGAAGTGTCTAGGACCTATGGATAGATCACTGTAATGTACGTTTCTTCGAATATTGACAAATCACCAGACTTTTGCAGAAGACCCTTCCCGTAAATCAACCTGAATAAAATTGATTCGAAACATGTAATTCCTAAATTGGCAAGAAGGTGCGCGCGCACACGACCTCATCGGCATATATTGCACGAAATAGGCTAGAAAATAGCCCGTTTGAAGTACTCGTCTACCGAATATGGCTATTGTCATAACATTGCACATTTTAGACATGCACACAATAGCCGTAAAAATATATGCCGTTTAACTTGTACAAAACAATTCCAGTTAGATACAATTACACGAAATCAAATCATCGGACTCTCAACCGTGTACTTCTGACATAAAATAATATATACACACAAATTTAGGGACTCAAATAAAAACATTAACAGTATTACTATTACTATTAGATTTATCAGTTCTAGCCCTTCCCAAACCTTAATTATCTTTAGCAATTCTCCCGTTTCAAGATAGTTTGAAAGACCATCTCATGTTCCTACTATAGCCATGTCAAAAGAATCAGAGCATCACTTTGTAATTCAAAGGGACTCAGGCGAACAGCCTCTACGGTCACCAACTAAATCATTACGAAGTTTCTTTCTTAATAGACAATCAGCTCATTCAATTGATAGTATAAGTGAAGAACCGGAATTAAGACCATCTATAGATCAACAACAACAACAAAGGTCACCGACCAGCCAAAAGTCACCTTCTCGATCGAGTGTTTTCACCATGTTTAAACCAAGATTATCAAGATCTTTTCAAGTGAATGCAACCCCAACTAGCAGCGTGGGTCCTACAAATAACTCTAGTGTTAGTTTAAAGAGAAAACCTACAGTTGAAGACTTTGCTGATACTTCATCGGAGCTGGATCTGGATTCCATAAATTCAGTCATTCGAGAATATGCCAATGACTCAAGCTATTTTACTACACTTGATCCTCGTAACGCTAGACGAAGCGAAGGAAATTTATTCCAAGAAATTTTCGAAGAAGAATCACCAAAAAGAGAAGTACGAAGATCAAATTCCCAAGTTTCTAGAGGTAATTCTTTAAGAGATGTGGCCAGAATGGAAATGCAGAGTGCTGGTGCATCAAATAGCAGTAAGTTCGAAACTCCTCAATCATCAAGACCAAATTCAGCTAGATATGAATCAAGGACAAACTCTCGTCCCAATTCAGGAAAGTATGACCCACCTTCGAGACCCAATTCAGCTCGATTCGAGCAAGGTGTTAAAATCAATCCTCATACCCCAGATTCTCATTCCAATAGAACATCCATGTCATCTAAAAGATCGCTGGGTAATTCACAATCATTTTCAATTCGTCGTAATCCAAGTCAACGTGAAACTCGTTCCATTATTGAATTAGTACAGAATTCAACTTCAAATTCTAATTCTAATTCTTCTTCTTCCTCTACACCAAATTCATCAAATCCAAATAATCCAGCATCTGCTAGACGCAATGTCATTAGTTCATCTTCCAATGTCGATGATAAGTCATTGCTGGGTGGTCCTGATTTTATCTATCCTGAACCTGATGTCACACCTATGCCAACCCCTAAAAAGACTTTAGTTAGTCCCGACAGACTTAGTAGTGGTAGTGAATCAGCTAGTATGTCATTTTCTGCTGATGGAACAGGAAATATCCTGGAAAGACCATTATATGTGGGACCATCAGCAAGAAACTCTCGTGCTGCCAGAGATACTTTCCGTCTGTCAATTTCATCAGGAGAATTACTTAATCGTTTAGATACATCTGAAAAGCTTAAGTATGATCATGAAAATGCAAAAAATACTTTGGCAAACTTGACAGCCGGTATTGATTCTAGTACTGAACTTCCTGTTATGTTATATACTGTTCAAGATAAGGATTTCAATGAAGGTAATCAACGGTGGTCAGTTTATGAATCAAGAAGAGGACTCAATATGAATAAATCCAAAATATCAGCTAATAGCTTTACAGATACTGATGCAAGAGTAAGTCCCATGCAACAGGCATATTATGGTAATAGTCCTTCCCAAACAACATCTCCGGGTCAAATATCGACTTCTGAAATTGGAACTACCGGAAGACTGCCACTTCACCCAGGAATAAACTATTCATCATCATCATCATCATCTAAATACTCTAACGCAAGAGTTTCTCCAGATCAAACTTCATCAAATTATTCACCTTATAATAACGCTCATTATCAACAAAAATACCCCCAAAAATACCCACTGAAACAGTCACCACATTCGAGTGACGATATTAATGACAGATTTAGACACAAACAACCAAGAAGAACTCCAAGTACTCCACTTCAAGAGGCAATTGTTCGAGACAGTTTAGAAAAACAGACGACTCATGAAAATATGATGAAATCTGATATTCCGTACTTTGGATTTAATAGTGAAAAGCTCAATAATCACGTTCAATTTCAACTTGAAACCCGCTATCACAGCTGGATAAGGTTGGGTGCAACGATGGTATTGGGTCTTGTAATCCCACCTATATTCTTCCTTATTGCAATTGGTGCCTTCGACACTACAAAACATGTTCCCTCTAGACTTCAAGAAAAACAAGACTATTCTATGGTCGATACCAGAATAACATATCGTTATTCAAGGACTCAGAAAATAGTTAGTTTATGCTTCGGTGTCTTTTGGGTTCTCGTCGTATTTGCTATGATTGCCATGGCGTTTGGACTAGTGGCATGATTCTCGACCTTTATGGTTCAATGGCTGCAACTTTTTCGCAGCCAGTCGCTAATGCAAGAAATCGCCTGGTTTTACGAACAAGCCTCTGGCCCATACTTCTGTATACTAGGAACCGCTAGTGTAGTAATAGTGTACATTATCCAGTAATATACCCATATGTATAAGAAATGTAGACGTAGGTGACGATATAATTACTTGTGAGTCAAACCAGATCATGGTTGGACTAAACTACACAAATTTTTTTACTTCCGCATTATTCTATGGTGCTAAATGTACTCTTTGTATTACCAGAAACCGACTGTACCTTTGGGAATGCCTGTAGTCGCTTCAGTTTATCTTGCTAATTTGTTTGCTTTCATCCTAGCAACAGCCGAACACCCGTACACCACAAAATATGTCAAAATATATAGTCTTATTTAACCGAATAAATTTACGGTTTGAAATCAGCTAGCTACCTACTATTCTATAGACACATTTAGAGCACATTTAACCAACATATTTCCTTATCGATATAGACTTAACTTTTTGTAAGAAGCAAACTGAATTTGCAGCTATTTGGTGATTACACTACCAACATCCCACCTATTTCCCATCCGGGCGCTCCACATTTTTAGAAGGGTTGTCAATAGTTATTTATACCATATTTATCAGAATGGGTAACGTTCCTACGAAAGAGACTAGAAGTAGATCTAGTTCATACTCTGGACAACCAGGTGGTTTTTCCGATGTTGCATATGTCCGAAGCGGACGTAGAAATACCACGTCAAGTTTATTTGCTGACCCCCACAAGAAGACTAAATCCAACTCTCACGAGGAAAAAGAACGTCAAAGGGAAAAGCATTATTTAGATTTAATTGTTCGTAGTAGTGAATCAGTAGATGGAGGATATTTAGCTCCATATGGAACATATAAATCTAATTTAGATTATAATACTGATATTGTTAAAAATTTAATTATCAATCGATTTATTGCTCCTTTTTATACTCCTTTACAAGATTTTAATGATAATTGGAGTGAAGAAGAATTTTTAGTTATATTACGTCAATTACCACTTCATTCAATTGATTCAGCATATTCAGAAGATGAAGTTGATGATATTGATAATCATAAAATTCATAAATCTGCAAATTTTTATAAACGACAAGAACAAAAAGTTAAATTAAAATCATTAATTGAAAAAGTTAAACATTTACAACAACAAGAAGAAGAAAAATTACAACAATTAAGAATTGAAAAATCAATTGGTGAAAAACCTTTACAAGGTGAATTACTTGATATATTTTCTGATTCATTAATTTTACGTCTTTATAAAGATGCTATTGAGTGTCCAATTTGTTTCCTTTATTATCCTGGAAATCTTAATTTAACAAGATGTTGTCGTCAAAATATTTGTACTGAATGTTTTGTTCAAATTAAAAGATTAGATCCACATCCTCCGCATGATGATACATCAAATGATGATAATGATCTACCTCATACTTTAATATCAGAATCTGCTAATTGTCCATATTGTGCAATGCCAGATTTTGGAATTACTTATGAACCTCGTAAAGATATTCATACTGGTATAAATGGAACAAAACCAGGTAATTATAATTATACAAATTTTGAAAGTATTCCTGAAGGATCAGCAATTTCTTCATCACCAGAAAAACTGGATGAAATATTTATGTCAAAACCTAAACCTGCAAGGCGTAGATCATCAGTACCTGCAGATGCTCCAGGAGTTATTACAATTGATGTTATTCGTCCTGATTGGGAACAAAAATTAATAAGTGCTAGAAACAAACTTGCTAGAAAAGCAGCAACTGCTAGTGCAATTCACGCATCAAATTTAATTATATCTGATGAAGGTCAAACCAGAACAAGAAATAATTTACTGTCAATGGAAGATCATATGCTTGAGCAGGCTCTCAGATTGTCGCTTTTAGATGAAGAGGAAAGAAAAAGGAAAGAAGATAAAAAGAAGGGTGATAAGACTTAACATAAGATGATAAGACTTAACACAAGGTGATAAGACTCAACAGAAGGTGATAAGACTTAACAGAAGGTGAAAAGACTCAATAGAAGGTGATAAGACTCAATACTAAGTGAAACAATTAAGACTTATACTGGAAACTGGAATTCCCACAGTAAGTGGAGGTTATGAAATGGAAACAGAATCCCCATTATCAAATGGAGCCATAAATTACATACCGTATGCACGTCTCAACCACGAATTATATCACACCCAACTTCTTGATCCATACTATTTAAACCCTGTTTCAGCTATCGGTAGTAAAAGCCATATATAGATACAGTATTTAATATCATGATTACCACGCAATACTCGTAAACTATTCGGCAAACACTTACACAAAGCAGTAGCGAAACTAGAATGATGAGGCGTAAATAGCCAGGGCCTAGAAATTCAAGGGACTACAATCTAATTGAATTCTTTGTGAAAACTAAATTAAACTTTGCAAAAGCTGAAAATTGGTAATTTTCAGCGAGATTGATTTAATTCTTGACTATAAGTTATGTAAATAAATTCCTGTAACTCTAGTACTGTCTCAAGTTTACAACGGCAATCTTATCGGTTTAGGGAAAATCGTGTAATGGCAATATTTTTTAAAATGTCGTCTAAATATTTAAAATTTATCGGTTTTCAGTTAAATTATTGTCTTCCAAAATAGGAAATCACTAGATATTGTAATGTTAATATTAATTTGTTTTAGTTAGCCCTGAACGACACAATTACCTCATTATTAATTTTTAATGTAAAAAACTTGCTACTTGTCTTTTTAATTAATTGTTTTCCAATTTATTTCCTCTCCTTTATACTGCAATCAACTGCCTTCTATTAGTGAATTTTTCACCCCTTCGGTCTTTTCTCGGGAACGTCAATACGCACAGTTTAGCCGAAATATATTTTCTTATTCTAAATCAGGAAAGGGGAATTACAGTTTTTTTTTTTTCAATTTGATTCAATCCGTGCCTACTTTCATTTAATACTGTCTTATTCTCTTTTTAATTAATTTCCATTAATAAGGTACATTTTGATAAACTATTTACATTGTAATTTTTTTTTCATTTTTTTTCAAATGTCTAAAGATTCTCCTATAAATGACCTTATTAAACATGAGTCGTATATAATACCTCAACCAGTTAATTCATTACCAATAAAACGACTATATGATTTTAGATTTGGTAGATTACGAGAAGCTACTAAATTACCTCGAGAATTTCAACTAAATCATCTGGCTTGTGATGAAGTCCTTTTGAAAGTTAAAATAGTAGGTGTAAATTATACAAAAGATTTTGAAATGTTGAAAAATGATAAATATAATCCTAAAGTAAATATAGTTCCTGGGAATAAAATTATTGGTAAAATAATAACTGGTGTTAAACTTCCAAAAATGAAACTAAATTCTCCATATAATTTTAATGCTAAATATCTTGTATTCCCATATTCTAATTGCATCCTTCAAAATCTTAATTCAATATGCTCTAATTGTACTTTCCTCAAAGAAAATTCCTTAAATCATCTAGATAAATCGAATTATTCGATTTACAAAACTCATAAATGTTTAAAAAATTTGGAATATGGTTATACTATAGATGGAGGACTTCAAGATTTTTTAAAAGTTAAAAATCCGAATGAAACTTTAGTGAAAATTCCTGATTCTGTAAGTCTTCATGATAGCTGTTTCATAATTGAAATCATGCTTCCATTTTATTCATTTATTAAAGATAACTTCAGTGCTAACTCTAACTTGAATTCTCCAATTTCAATTGAGGGTAGAGTACTTGTAGTTCTTAATAATATTCAACATCAGATAAATGATATTTTAATCGTTTTAAAACACTTTAACATTGATCAGAAAATGTTCTGGTTCGTGGATTCTCATAAATTAAAATCTTCTTCAGTCGAAAATTATAGACATAAATTTAATCATGCTTTCTTATTCGATGTTTCTGACGAGTTCATAAATTTCGCTTATCAAAGTTTAATTTCAACAGGTTTAGAATCAACTAAATCTAGGTATAATTTGGTTCTTTTCAGTCAATATAATCCTGATGTTTTCGTAAAACATAAAAATTTATGTGAATATCATCCTGATAAAACAGTTCATCATTTTAAATTATCATATAAAGATAGACTTCATTTAATTGATTTACTTGATATAATATCAGATCTAAATAATGATTCTGGTTCATCCCCACAACAACTAAAAACTGAAACAAGACCTTCTGTTACTAGTATTGACACTTCTGCATCAACATTCTCAAATAATTCAATTCACCTGACATCAACTTCAGGAACAACTAATTCTGCTAATTCAACATCAGATAAAAAACCTATCAAAACTTTAAGATTCAGAGAAGATGAATCAATTATTGATAGTGAAAACGACTCTATGAAAAAATCAAGTAATCATTTCTCTTGGCTATATTATGACAAAGATATTGGGTTATGTAATGATTACGAATATTCTGACGATGAAGACGAATTTGAGTCTTCAGTCCAACATAAATTTCACTCTTGTAAGCAAATGAATAGAATATTGTTTGGGAACAGTAATCTTACAAGAGTTTGTTATTCTAATAAATCCAACAAACCCGTTAAAATAAATGCATTTATATTTGCATAATTCTTTACTTCTTCCTTAGTTTTATTATTGGGTATAACTACTTTAATTAATTAATGCATTTTGGTTAAACTATGTAAATTATCTTTTCTCGTATATGCTTAAATGAATTATATTTAATGATTTCAGTAATGCTTGATTAAACTATATTTATCTTATCTCATGGGTCTTGGGTTGAGCTGTAATTCTCTTCCCACTTGTACTTTCAGTAATGCTTTGATTAAATTTTATCATTTCTTTGAACTTCCTAATTCTTTTAAAGTATCGGAAACGATACTTCTTAGTTTATATAAATTAATGATTCTAAGCTTTTCATTCATCAAATGAGCATTGTCACTTGCTTGTCCACATGGGATTTGAGCGGCTGGTGCATCAAAGCATTTCTCTAAAAATCTGATGGAAGGAATTGATCCTCCTTCCCTAATAAATAATGGATCTGGGGTACTTGGACCCCAATTGGACTTGATTTTTTTGTAAAGAATTTGATACACTAAATTTGTAGGATCACCAAGCCATGGCTCTGCTTCGTGGAAAATGTCAATTTTAAGCATATTTTCAGATTCTAATTCTATGAATTGCTTATTTAAAAAGTCAATTAATGATGTTTTAACCTTTTCGATGTCTTGGTTGGGGACAATCCTTATAGAAATAGATGCTTTTACCGTTTGAGGAATAATGGTATTATTATTAGGTCCAGAAACTTGAATTTTATGAACCGTTAAAGATGGTTCTCTCCATTTTGCAATAAGAGACTTCAAATCCTGGTCTTTAAACTTCTTGTTCACAGCAGCATTCTCAATTCGCTGATAAACATCAAGTTCAGTTTGACTCAATGGTAATACATCTTCGTAAAATCCTGGAAGGTTTATGGTGTTGGTTTTCTTATCAACCAACTCACTTAAAATATGAATAAGATCCATGGTTGGCTCTTTGGAAACACCTCCATCAACACCTGAATGTCTATCTGGTTTTTCTGAATCAATAGTGATAGAAGCATTAATAACTCCTCTAAGACCATAGTTAAGACAAGGAGTTTCATCGTCGAGCCAGTACGAATTAGAAAGCATGACCCAGTCAATTTCACCAAATAGAGATTTATATTCTGTGATAACATTTTGAAATCCAATTGATCCACATTCTTCTTCACCTTCAATCAAAAATGTAACATCACAAGAAAGTTCCCCCTTGTTTAATAAATCTGCAACTGCATAAATGGCTGCTAAAATTGGGCCTTTATTATCGGATATTCCTCTGGCATAAAGATTACCATCTTTGGCAACCAATTGGAAAGGATCAGTCTTCCATGGATCATTGGCTTCAACTACATCATAATGACCATACCAAAGAATATGACAGTCTTTTGTCGATGTTGAAGAATTCTTTTTGAATTGAGAGTAGATTATTGGATTACCATTTGGAACTGGAAGTAATTTGGTTTGACTAGCTCCTAGTTTAATGAAAAGTTTACTAAGGAACTGAGCACAATGTCGAGAGTCCTCAAGGTACATCGAAGGAAACTTTGAAATTGTTTTGAATGAAATTAAGTGTCTTAATGAACTTAATAAATCTTCGTTGGTCAAATAACCAGCATTTGGTTCTGGCCCGTATGTTGATTTTACTTTTTCAGTATGTCCAACATCGGAGATATCCCAAAGACACAAGGTTTTAACACCAGCACTTACTAAAAGGGTCTTATCACCCATTGAAAAGATTTTAACTGCCAATACTGAATGATTGGATCTTACAAAGGAATCATTATATTTTTGATCCTCTGAAGATATGAAATGAGTAAGGTGTAAATTTTGATTATGAGTAGAATTATTTCCTGTTTCTTGAACGTTCAACTGCTTTGATTGGAACGATTTTAAAGTAAATTTCATGAGTCCTCCCAAACTTGAAGCCTTGAAAATACAACCATTGAATATTCCAAGACTTAAAACTTCGTCATATCTTGACTGGTTGGTACTTTTATTATCGGGGTCAACAAAATGAAATGATCTAACAAGCTGAAAGGTGGTCAAGTCCCATACATTAATACTTGAACTTGAAAGTCCAACGTATAATGATGAGCCACTAAGAGACATAGATAGAATTGATTCTCCATTGTCTAATGATCTTACTTTTGTTAATTTACCTTGAGAATAACCCCAAATATTAGCTACCCCATCACCACCACAACTTATGAGAACTTCTGGGTAGTCTAAAGAGTCGAATAAGTGAGTTGACATTTCCATACAATAAACATAACTATTATGAGCGAAACGGATGATATTATTTGCTGGAATTTCTATGAGTCTTGAGCAATGTTTTGAATCTCTTTGGGTCTTAAGTTGTTGCTGTTTACTTTGAAGACTATTAAAACTTCCACCTGGTCCTTTCAGGTCAAAGAATTTATCGAATCTAAAATGAGGAAGCCTTTGTGGATCCAGCGGGAGACTATGTGAGTCAAGATGAAGTTCACACCAGATAATTGAAGCATTTTGAGCTCCTATAAATAAAGTATTGGATTTACTTGACCAAGAAACTGAAAATATATCACCAATATCAACTAGTGAGTAAATTATGAATGTACAACTAACATTGGTTGAACTCAGAGTATTACTTAAAGCAGAGACATCCCAGACTCTGACCAAAGAGTCTGAACCTGCACTGAATAAGTAATTTTCATCATCTGAAAGTGTTAAGCAAAGAATTGAACTAGCATTATCACCAGGACAATCAATGGAGAATTTAAGATCAAAATTTTCAATATCAAAAACCAAAATTTTTGCATCTTGTGTACCACAAAACACAAGTTTCTTGGAAGCACTTGAAGCTACACATAATATAGATTGAGTTGGAGTCCATTGATGAATAAGACTAGGTCCATGTACGGTTGCCGATGTTAAATCGCTATCAGGGTCCATTAAAGCTGGAGGCAGTACTGAATCCGATGATTCTGACAAAGACAAAGCGGGCGCCGGTGTCATATTTCTTCCCGGCACAGAGACGTACTCGCCTTCGTGAGTTCCGTAGTCCATATCGATATAGCTGTTGATAGAGCTGATAAGCAGAGTAAGCGATGGATTATATTCAGCCAAGACCCGTACATATTGCAATTGTGACGTGCATTTTGAGATGAATTGCGACATGGTGTACGGAATTATCACTTGATAACAACCTACACAAAACGTTATCTACATTGCCGGAGTTACGTGTGACTTAGAGGGGCAGAGAAGCAACAGTATGAGGCCAACAGGCAATTACAGGTATTAAAGATGCCTTCAGATGGTTTAATTCTCTATAATTTTAGGATTTTGAAATACTGTGGAGTCTATCTGACTATGGAGACAATTAGACGAAACTCTATTGTGAACGCAACAAGCAAGTCGCTGAAGTAGGTGAGACGGGCTGTGAGTGACGGAGGCGATGTTTACAAACCTCATTGGGACCAACAAGGGATCGTGTAGAGTGTATGAGCCTCTTAATTACGTGTAAGAAACCTGACTGCAAATCGAACTATGACGTTTGCTTATCGGGATTTACGAACAGGTAAGATTTGCGATAGCCACAACATACTAAACCCTTAAAGCACCTGTAGCTCTGGCAGCTACTCAAATTCTGAACCCCTCTTGTAGTAAAGTATAAACACTGAATGACAATTACTTACATGACAGGTACCTATATTGAATGACAATACTTATATTGACAACTCACAATAATAAGAAGTAGCGCACCCTTCACAATGTAATCTCCACACTGACACGACTGTAGACTATCCACATTGAACAAGGGTCCCCGCTGCCCACCCTCCATTTGTTGCCCGGCAACTACATCTATCTTTTCCATCTTGACCGTTGCAATGCGGAAAATTGTTTGAGGGGTACATCTGGGATGTACGGGTTTCCCCCGCGGATCTCATGCATCGAAGCATCTCTAATTTCTTTTGCTGGCTGTCACGTGACCGCCATCTAATTACAAGCCCACGTGGGTATACCCAAGAAAGCTGCCCACGTTGATAAAATTTTCTTGGATTTTTACTTCTAGCAACTAGTCACACGATAAGTTACTGTTAAGCTTTTATAGTTCCTAATTAGGCATCTTGTCCCATGAAGTTTGCACATTCTCTTAAATTTAATGCTGTGCCCGAATGGCAAGATAATTATGTTAATTATCCAACTTTAAAGAAGACAATATATAAATTACAACAAGAACAATTTGATAATCAACCAAATGATGGAAGTTATACTGTAAATTCCGTTGATAAAACTACTGTTTCAGAATTGGTCGCTGCACAGCAAGTTTCTAATAGTGAATCTGATGAAGATGATGATGATGGACATTCATCTCAAACTTCTGTAAATGGATTTAATAAATTAATTAGTCGTTTCCGTAAACGGAGACCAGATATTGAAGATGGAATTGAATCAAATGATAAAAATTCAACTCATTCATTTACTTATGAAGCTGATAATTCAACTATTCTTTCATTAAAGACAAATTCAGATTTTTCTAACCCTAAAAGTAAAGATTTTAGTCCTCTTAAAGTTTTTACTAAACAACTTTTACAAGAATTGGTTAAAATTAATGAATTTTATGTTTCAAATCAAACTGAACTTTTCGGTCAATATGATAATTTAGTTAAAGATTTACAACGTAATAAAGTTAGTGTTGATGATATTATTAGAGTTTTACATAATCATGAAAAGGAAAGAAGACCATTATCTAGAACTCATACTGGATATTCTGTTAATTATAATGATGTTGAATGTGATCCTGAATTATCTCATGATATTGAAAAACATGTAGTAGATGAAGAAGAAATCGCTGTTGAAGAGGAGGATGAAGATGAAGATGATGATGACGATGATGAAGATGATGAAAAAAATCATAATTCAACTTTATTTACTCATTATGATTTTGATGTTGAACAACAAAAGAAAATTACTCTTAAAAGAAAATCAATTGCTTTATTCATTTCATTTTCTGAATTAAAATCATTTATTGAATTAAATAAAATTGGTTTCACTAAAATTACTAAAAAATTTGATAAAACTTGTAATTGTGCAATCAAAGAAGACTTTATCAATGAATTTTTACCAAATCATTCAGTTGTATTTCAAAAAAAGACAATGGAAGAAGTTGATTATAGACTTGATCAAATTGTTAAATTTTATGCATTTTTATCAGGTAAACTTTCAACTAAAACAACTGCTCAAGATTTAGAAAATGTTAAAATTGATTTAAAATCTCATTTAAGAGATCATATTGTTTGGGAAAGAAATACTGTTTGGAAAGATTTACTTTCTTTGGAGAAAAAATCTTATAATTTACAACTTCATGATGTTTCTGGTAAAAATAAAATGGGTGATGAAGGTAATTTGGGTAATGATTCAATTATGCACTTACAATTAAAATCATTCCCATTCCCATTTGGTTTAAAAGTATTTGGTTATGATCATTTTACCTTACCATCATTTTTATGTACTTGGCAAGTTATTAAATTAGCAGTTACAATTACTGTTTTCATTGTTTTATTAAGTATTAAAACTTTTAATGATCTTCAACAACATCGTTGTTTAGCTGTTTTGGTTGCAGCTGCAATGCTTTGGGCTTCTGAAGCATTACCATTATATGTTACTGGTATGCTTATTCCATTACTTATTGTTACTTGTGGAGTTTTAAAAAATGATGATGGTTCAGCTATGATTGGTGCCGATGCTTCTAAATATATTTTAGGTCAAATGTGGACATCAGTTATTATGGTTTTAATGGGAGGTTTCACATTAGCAGGAGCATTATCAAAATATAATATTGCAAGAGTTGTTAGTTCATATATTTTAGCACTTGCAGGAACCAAACCAAGAAATATTTTACTTGCAATTATGTCAGTTTCACTTTTCTTATCAATGTGGATTTCAAATGTTGCAGCACCAGTTTTATGTTTTTCATTAATTCAACCAGTTTTAAGAACAGTTCCAACTGATTCACCATTTGCTCAAGCTTTAGTTTTAGGTATTGCATTAGCATCAAATGTTGCAGGTATGGCATCACCAATTGCATCACCACAAAATGTTATTGCAATTGAATCAATGAATCCAAATCCTGGTTGGGGAAATTGGTTTGCAATTGCATTACCAGTTTCAATTATTGCAATGCTTGGAATTTGGCTTGAACTTGTTTTCACATTTAAAATTTCTCAAGTTAAAGTTAAAGCTTATAAACCAATTGTTGAAAAATTCACAATTAAACAATGGTTTATTACTGCTGTTACATTAACAACCATTTTATTATGGTGTACATTAACTCAAACTGAAACAACTTTTGGAGAATCAGGAATTATTTCAGTTATTCCAATTGTTTTATTCTTTGGATCAGGTTTATTGAAAGTTGAAGATTTAAATAATTTCCCTTGGAGTATTATTATCTTGGCAATGGGTGGACTTGCGTTAGGAAGTGGTGTTAGTTCTTCAGGTTTATTAAAAACAATTGCTGAAGCTTTACAAAAAAAAGTTATGGACTTAAATGTTTATGCAATTCTTATTATTTTTGGTTTACTTATTTTAGTGGTAGCAACTTTTGTTAGTCATACTGTTGCTGCTTTAATTATTGTTCCCTTAGTTAAAGAAGTTGGTGAATCATTACCTGATCCTCATCCTTTACTTTTAGTTATGGGTACTGCTTTATTAGCTTCTTCTGCTATGGGTTTACCAACTTCTGGATTCCCTAATGTTACTGCTATTAGTATGACTGATGAAGTTGGTAAACGTTATCTTACTGTTAATACTTTTATCACAAGAGGTGTTCCTGCTTCTATTATTGCATATATCAGTGTTATTACCGTTGGTTATGGTATAATGAATGCTTTAAGCTTTTAAATTGTTAATTTTTATACTCATTCGTCATTTGTCTGTATATTAGACTTAAATACATGTTCATTGTTCTAAATTAAACTGTAAAACTCATAGAGACCTCCTCTAGCCTTCACTCCTTCAGCCTACTCCTTCAGCCTACTCCTTCAGTCTACTCTTTTCTACTTATCTTTATTCATTATTGTACATATGGGTATTAGTTTGAATTATAGTCTTTTGGTGGTCCTCCATACATATTCCATTGAATTTGTTGAAAAACACCATTTGCTTGCATTGTTTGAAATATTCTGGCCACTCCTGGAGAATATGTTGGATTAGTTAAAACAACTTGCATTCCATTAGATAAATAATTTGCTTGTTTAAGTTGTGAATAGTATTTATTAAGATCAATATTATCCAAAACTCCACTATCATAAATTCTTGCAGTTAAATTTTGAACTAAATTTTTAGCTTCAGTATCTCCAACAACATCTAAAACAACTGAACTAATAATTCCCGAAGAATTTAAAGCTTTAAGAACTGAACCAATTGAATTATGTGTTAAACTAGAAGAAATAACGGTATTAGCTAAATTATTCAAAAAAGTCTCAGCTGATCCATTAGTATCATCTCTTTTAAATCTTGGAGCTCTCTTTTTAAGTTGGGCATAAAGTTGATCCATATTTGTAGCTTTACTTTTAGTGTTTTTGATGAGGTCAGCAATATACTTGACACTTAATTCATGACCTCGTCCTAATCCGGTTAAGAGTTCAGAAACCCAAGTATTTCTTGCTAAAGCACCACCAAGTTCATTAGCTAAATAATTACGATTTGTTGCATCTAGAAGTAATGAATCTAATGTTGAATAAACAACTCCACTTTCTAAAACAGCATCTAACATGGCAGTATAATTTAAGTTAAGATTTAATCCATCAAGTATGCTGTCAAGTGGTCCAGTATTTCCTTTAAGTAAACTAATGGTAGTATTTGCAATATTATCAATTTGAGTCTCTGATCCAGCAATTTCATGAAGTAATTCAACAATAATTCCCGAGCTATTAAGACTTTCAAGTATTCCGGTTAAAGTAGATGAGGTATCTCTTTTATTAATATGTTCATTAATCATGAATTGAATTTCATCAAGTGCTTCTTGAAATGACGGTAATTCGTAATCTGGGTCAACTTCATAACTTTCAGAAACAGGTATGAGAGCCCATGAAAAAGATATCAAGAAGAATACCGAGAAGATTGCGTATATTTTCATTCTTGGAATTGTTAACGAAAGAATAAGAACTAAAGTGTTGATATAAATAAAAAATTTGGCGTATAAAAAATCCCCACTTATATCATGCTGTGATATTATCTTCCCTAAAGAGGAAGGAGTTTATGTGCAGGGGCAACAATAAAAAACCATAATCATCATGATACAGCCCCGTACACCATTTCGATTTGGGGGATTTTATAACGTTCAGAATCTCCTGGATTGTCGGGAAAGAGTAGGTGACAGTATAGTGGTCAATATGATTGCATAAACTGTTTTCATATTGATTCCGTTCACTTATTAACTGGTTCAGCATATCTTCAAATATCCTTAGTAAATTACTGTAGTTTCCCAAATAGGAACTAGCGATAGTGTGCAGGAATGTCATCTTCATCTCTTTACCAAATTGGGAAGTTTCTGAAAATAGCTAAACCTGGACATATAAATGAAAATGGCAGAATAAAAGAATTTAAAAAGGAAAAATACCCCATATATCTTTTTCGGTAACATTCATCTAGTATCTACGACACCTTCGTTATCAATGAAATATTCCATATTATTCGCCTTCTGGTGGCTAGTAGCATTAGTAGCAGCTATACCCACAGTTTTGCAACCAGGACAACAATATCAAGTTGAAAAAATTGACGATGATTTCAGCCTTTCTGAATTAATGGATGAAATTATGGAATCAACATTGGATGGTGATTCAATGTCTCTTGCGGATTATGTTGACGACGTTATGCCATTTGCCGGAATTTCCAAAAGAAGTGCTGAAAGTACAATTGAAAGTGTTCTTAAAACTGTTAATAATTCAGGACTTATATTTGATGCCCTTGATGAAATTGCTGGTCATCCAACAAGGATTTCACTTCTTGCTAATGCAACTTCTAAGCTTATTTCTAGTTTAGGTGGAAAGATTAAATTTTCTGACTTGACTACTATTGCTGCCGGTTTAAATTTAACCAATACTTTTAATACTGTTAAACATTCTGGATTAATTAGTTCAATATTAGATGGTATTTTACTTGATGATGACTACAGACCAGTTCTAGTGAACTTAACCGAACGTATCATTTACTCCAATATGGATGTACTCGAATACGTTATTAATGATGTTTTGAACAAAAGAGATGATGATTTTGATGATGATCTTGAAAAAAGAGCTAGTTCAACTGGAAGTCTTGAAACTTTTGTCGGTAACATTTTATCAACAGTATTTTCCTCAAGTGTTTTTAGTGGAATCTTGGAGGATACTGTTAAAGCCCTTAACGATACAGGTATTGCTGTATATATTGTTAAGAAGGCAATTGCCGATATAAGTTATCAAAATATGACTGCTGATCTCATAAAAGATCTTTCTGCTACAGGAGCTCTTGATTTCGATATCAAGGGCATTAACATTACTGGCCTTATTGATAAAGCTTTAGGAAGTCCAACCACTCTTATTTCATTACTTGGTAAAGTTTTAAGTGGTAACTTAAACTTACTGAAATCATTGGGTAAATATTCCTCAGCTGTTGAATCAATCATTAAAGATTTAGAAAAGAATGGACTTTTCGTTACTTTAAATAATGATTTATTTTCAACTCTTTCTGTATCATCATCTTCTACATTTAAAATTTCATTATCTACAACTGCTGATTCCAAAGCAGTTCAAACCGTCATGGCTAATGGTACCACAGCCACTATTTCTCAGGACTCTGGTTCTGTTCATTTGAGTCCGTCAAGCGGCCGGTTTGTCAAAGCATGTTTCTTCTTCCAATCTTTAATTTTTGGAGGTGCTCTTCTCATGATCTAAAGTAAACTATCAAAATACCCTATTTCGGTTCCTATTTATGTTTGTTATGTAATCTAATATCCACTCAGTTTCAATTACTTAGTTGTAGATCTGTAGGTAGCCAGCTTTGACTATCATTTTAAGATGAATGCCGCAAACCGTAAGTTATGACTCAAGTCCTTATGCATTCGATTATCGACTGACATTCCACAGTATTATCAGTCGGTATAGTGTGCAATTTTCACGTGTTTCGCAGCCAGAAACTACGATAAGACTCAGGTCCATCTCTTTCTATATTCATATGAACAACTGTTACTCGGGGATTGATCCGAGGGACTTGACGCCGGTGGGATCTTCTGGTAGTCCTGAACCGTACAGTGCGATGTCAAGGAGTATGCCTAATTCTTCACACTTGAATGTCGCTCCTGCTGGTTTACCTAACTCGGCACCGTCAACTCCTCTGCATCTTACAGTAGGTAGAAAACACCTGGATTCGTCAAATATAGGTACATATATTGTCAATGCTGCAAAATGGGCATACTCTCCCATTTCCAAACACGAAAGAAAAAAACAGGACAGAAATTCTGGCCCTATTACTTCTCAATATTGCATAGAATACTCGGTGTTTAAACCACCACGAGGAATTCAAATAATCACCAATGAAGATGACCTAATCTCTCATTGGAAACATGTTGTTCTACCGGGGAGTGAATTAACTCGAGATGCTTCATACCCTGACAATTACATCACTAATGAAGCATTTAATGCTTTAGTAGACTCCATAACTACTACCTTGGAAGTAGATGAGCTACAACCACAAAGAATAAGTCAGGGTTCTTCGGGAAGCTATTTTGTATATAATAAGAAAGTAATGGAGTTTGGTATAGAGAAAGTTTATAAAGCAGGTATATTCAAACCAAAGGATGAAGAACCATATGGCCCTTTATCACCTAAATGGACAAAATGGCTTCATAGAACATTCTTCCCATGTTTCTTTGGAAGGTCTTGTCTTATACCAAACCTCGGTTATATAAGTGAAACCGGTGCTAGTGTTCTTGATGCTCAGTTGCTTTCGTATATTGTTCCCCATACAGATATAGTATTCTTGAAGTCGACATCATTTTATTACTCTTACTGGGATAGACACTCAAAGTCACTCCCTTCAAAAGTTGGCTCTTTCCAGCTATACTTGGATGGGTATGTAGATGCTCAGACTTGGCTTAAGATGTTTCCATTGCCGCTTGACGTATCTACATTACCAGAAAGTTATGATATCAGATTAAATATCGATGAAGATACTTTAATAAATCCAGAAAGATTTGTATTCAGATGGAGCAAAGCTAGTTTACAACAATTCCAAGAACAACTAGAACAGTTGGTTATTCTTGACTATATCATGAGAAATACAGATCGTGGTCTAGATAATTGGATGATAAAAGTAGAATGGAGAGATAAAATAGCAGTATTGAAATCAGGTAAAAAATATAAACGATTATCACCAGTTTTGAAGATTGGTGCTATTGATTCAGGTTTGGCATTTCCTTGGAAGCATCCTGATGAGTGGAGATCTTTTCCGTTCGGTTGGCTTTTTCTACCTTATTCGATTATAGGACAGCCTTTCAGTCGTAAAACAAGAAATCACTATATTCCTCTCTTAACATCGAAATATTGGTGGGAACAAACAGCTTCTAAATTGAAAGCAGTTTTCCAAAAAGACTCCGACTTCAAAGAACGTATGTGGTTGAAACAGTTGGCGGTATTGAAGGGACAAGCATTCAACGTTGTAGAAATATTGAAATTGGCTTATGCTGGTCCGTTGGAGCTTACGAGAAGAGAAAATCTATTGATCTGGGACGACGAAATGGACGTACCGGTTCTGGTTGATAGTGATATAATGAGTAATGCTATGGAGTCTAGCATTCATGACTTGCCTCGAATAAATGGACGAATTGATCCTTCTTCGATGGAATCTAGCATTAACGACTTGAGAAAAGCCTCAAGAACCATCAATACAATAGTAGAATCAGAGGGACTGGATGATGATGGCTCCACAGAAGAAGCCAATGATCAGACTCCGCTCCTTCTATTGTCAGCTCTCTACAAGAGTTCACCGGTACCTATAAATCGCCGTAATGGTTCCGAGAGTGGGTATAGTTCAGTAAGTGAATCTGCGCCATTAAGCATGTCTGGATTCGAGTATAATGACGAACGAGAAGTCAATAAGCCAAAAGACACTGAGCTTACCAGTACTAAGAAGGTTATAATTGAAAGGTTAGAAAAAGTTGAGTCGAAACCGCCAGTATTTACTTGGTGTTAGTTTAAATTTATTTCTCTATAATTGTCTATATTTTATCTATAATATTATTCTATAAATAAGCCTATTCTTTATCTACACTCATTTGATCCCTGAGAATTTGTGGATAAAAATCACTATCACCCATAAAATCTTGCTCGTTGATCTTTACTTCTCCTATTTCTTCCTTGATTCGGCCTTGAATCATTGCTAAAAGAGAGTATAAAGTTGTTAAAACAGGAGCATTAACTCCATTTTTAGCAGCAACTTTCAATGGATTTCCCAAGATAACTTCGAGCTCGAATAACCTGTTCATTCTGGCATCAACACACATTGAAGGTGAGTAAAATAAACCATCACCAATATGAATAAATTTTTCAAAAAGGTCATGGTTTATAGGGTGACCATCCGATTCGGCAATTTGTGCAAGCTCTTTCATTGCAGGTCTAAAAACGGAGTCATTAGCATTAAAGATTTGACATCTGTTAACATCAAGATTAACAATAGTAGTTGTAGTATTCAAAGCTGCATTATAAAGTAATTTCTCCCATCTTATCTGCTGAATATCATTATCAATGATAACTTTATTAGCATTATCATTACTTTGATACAAATCTCTAAATATTTCAAGTTTTTCATTAGCAATTTGAATAGAATTAGTGATATTTGGATTTTCACATCCTCCAATGTAAAGAGTGTCAGTAAGTGTATTCTTTATACAGCAATTGATATTGGTGGATGCAATATGAGAGACTCCACTAAGAACTATATTGTTTGGGAATCTTGCAATCATTGGTTCTTCAATGTGAATTCCATTTTGTACTAATAAAATTGTGGTAAATCCTTCTGTAACTGCTGGTGCAATTATATCTTCACATGGATTAGAACTATCAGGAATATTCTTGGTAGCAAGAACTATATAATCAAAAGGGCCAGCTAATTCTTGTGCATTGGCCACTGAGCTAGCTACCACATGAGGTCTGAAGCTTTCGTGAATTCCATAACTAACAGACTCTACCTTAAACCCATGGTTAGTTATATGGTTAAAATCTGATCTTACCGCTAATGTAACGTGACATTTTTGGTTCAGGTATAATGCTAAAGCAGCTATAGTACCTACACCACCGCTACCAATGACCAAGACCTTAGGAGAAGACATTGAAGAGATTAGGGAAGAAAAGTACGATTTTCAAAAAGTTTACATGAGATAACAACTATTTTTATAATTTTGCGAAAATTAGTCACATTTTGCAGTAATGTAAGAAACTTGACCTATTTGAGATAACCCGTGTAAAATACGAGATAACGATTTATGGTTGAAATTAGTCTATAATGTAAATTATTGCTTATAAAGTCTAAGAATGAATAGAAAAGAATTATACGGAAAGTAGATTATTTAAACTTTTAAGATCAATGGTGATTGTAAGTGTGGCTCATTTTGCTAATTGTAAAGGTTTGAAAAGCTCATCATTACAATCGAAGTATTCCCTCGCTTGAATGAGTTTTAATTCGAAAAATTTCATGGTATCACCATCATTTATAGCACTGACAACATCAATTTTTGGATCAAAAGGAATGCTTTTGGATTTACAATATTGTTTTAATCCAAGTGTATGAGTTAAATGAAGGACATTTGATAATATCGATAATGCTTGATTCACAGATGCAATTAATGGATTTACTTCACCATTGCTGATATGCAGATAAAGCTTATGAAGTAGCAAAGCCGAGAAAAAATCACCTACACCTGTGAAATATGATTGAATTACCGGAATTGTAAATACATGGAAATTGTGTTGATCATTACGAGACGAAGCAACACAGTAAATGACATCTTTTTCAGGATTCTCGAATAATGGGAAATCTCCATTCAAACTTGTAACCACAATATGTTTTACATTACAAGTATTATGAAGATAATCCAACGCCTTTAATAAATCAGGTCTTTTCTTTATTGGAAATCCACATAATAATTGTAATTCAAACTGATTTGGTGTAATAATATCAACCACACCCAGCTTTACAGCATTTTGATATTCTTTAACACAAGATTGATCTACATATAAGTAATCTTGGTCTCCCATCACAGGATCGAGAAGATATAATGAATTTGAATCAAGTTTGATAGTTTTAATTTGTTCAACCACGGTAGAAATTAGATCACAGTTTGGAATATATCCAGATAAGAACGCTTTATAAGAATGAAGTGACTGAATCTGATTTAAACCATTGAATAAGTTTTTCAAATCACTTTTAGCGATAGCGGAACCATGAGTATGCCCATAGCCGGTATGGTTTGAAAAATTCACGGTATTAATAACATCGACATCCCATCCGAGACACTGAAGGGGGAAAGCTGCCGCTCTGTTCCCCACATAGCCATGGCTTACGTGGGACTGAATCGAAAGAAGCGATCTTTCCATGGTTAAAGAGATGACTCAGAGCCCGTACACCGATAGTTATAGTCAGAAGAGCGACGCCAGGATGCGACCCGTGCACCACGAAGTGGAAAAATTTAAAATAAAAAATTAGAAAAAATTATAAAAAAACTCTAGTGGTTAAACCCGTGCATCCAAACGTGATGCATGAAAGAAGGCTAAAGAAGTCTTGGGAACACACCCGTGCACCACAAAATATTGCCCAATTAGTGCCCCCACGACGTAGACGACCAATTTCACCAGAACACATGGCGCAGGGTCGTTGCCCAATCGACGTCACAATGGGACCGCCTCACGTGTCGGATCACGAGTGTCGTCAAGAATACGGCGGTTACATAGATAAGAAGTTTAGTTAACTAATTAAGTTCTGGTATAGTTTGTTATAAATTTACACCGATTAATACGTCATTAAACCTGCTAAAATTAGATAGTTGTAAAGACCGTTTTCAGTTGAAAATGCATCATTTGCAGGCAGTGCAGCCCCTCGTTCTAGAACAGAGAAATAGGAGGCGAGGGGAGGATTATTTTTAACTCAAAACAAAAGAGCGTGTGCGGGCCGTGTTTATAGTGTGATCATTTGCTACTCCTTTGTGGCTGAAATTTACTCGCACTATAAAAGGCCAGACGATTGCCGAACAATTTTCAATTTGACGAAATAGTCCTAATAGTTTTTTATTTCCCTTATTTTTATATTGATCCTATATTGATCTTATTTAATTTATTAGTTTTAATTAATTAGTTTGTTATTTAATTTGTCATGAGTTCTGTTTCTTCTCCTGGTGTTAGCGTAAATGATGTTGATCCAAATTTTAAATCAACATTACCTCCAAGAAAGAGAGCTAAAACAAAGGAAGAAAAAGAACAAAGAAGAGTAGAAAGAATACTTCGTAATAGAAGAGCTGCTCATGCTTCTCGTGAAAAGAAGAGAAAACATGTGGAGTATTTAGAGTCTTATGTTGTAAAACTCGAAGAAAATTTAGCTAATTTAACTGAAAATTTAGATTCAATTTCTTCTTTGGTTGATGCTTCAAAATTAAAATCTCTTGATTTAAAATCTATGGAAGATCTTTCTGATTTAAAAGAAAAAATTCATTCAAATTTAAATGCTTCTGTTGCTAATAATGATATGTCGGGTGATTTTGATGATGATGAACCAATTAAGAAAAGAAAATTAAGTGATTCATCTTCTGAATCTCCAATGACTTCATCTTCATCTCAAGAACCTCAACTCAAAATTGAAGATTCTGATGAATTATTATCCATTTCTAATAAAGATAATGGATATTTTAATTATTTATCTCCAATTTCAATTCACTCTCCTATAAATTCCCCAATTGATTTAACTATCAAAAAATCAGAAGATGACTTACCTCAGTTATCTGATATGTCTTCCGATCTTACTTTGGTTGATTCTAGTAAAGGCTATGATCTTATGGAGCAAAATTCAGCAGTAGTTTTGTTACCTCATGGTTGTTTGGTCGAAATAATTTTTAGATTATTCTCTGCAAATGCTTTGTTCAGCTCTCTGCTTGTTCAAATCGATCCTCCCCATTTAATTAAATGTTGAAATAGGAGCGTATGTTAACTTGGAATTAATTGCTAGTAGGTAATTTAATTCAAGTTAATGTGCGTGAAAACTCCTACTTTGACTTATGGGCGAGTCGAACTTTTTGAATTTATAGCATAGAAGTAGCTCTACATTCATTAGAACAATTCTAAATTTATTCTTTTTCAAACTTCTATGATGTGGTCTGCAGCGCCAATCATGCCTGATTTCTTAGAATCTTCTATGAGTTCAAGATCTGAAGACGATCACGACAACGAATACCCAAGTTTTCTTATTTCTGGTCACGATGCAAATCAAGATAAAGATTCTTCAAGTGAGTACAATAATCTATTTAATGGATTAGTAAACTTCGATGAATTTTTATCGGTTTAAATGTTCGTTGATCGAAATTGGTTTATTGATTTTTATCTCTTCTTAATTGTGTTAATATGAAATTTGTGGGTTAGGTTATAATATGTTTTACAAAATGAAAAGTTCAAAAAAAAAAAAAATAAAAAAAGCTAAAAAAAACTTGCAAAAAAAATGCTACAATTTTTTACAAGTCTAGCTTTTTCTTTTCATTCAAAGCATAAAAAAAGTAAATAGTCAGACGAAAGGTTGTCACAGCGATTATTGATGATGAAATGATGAGAATTTGTACCGAACTAAGTGTTAGTTAAACTAACGGCGCTCTGCAATGACATGATGCGACGATTTCAACTAAGCAATAGAAGAAGTACAAGTTGGTAGTTGTCTCACAACAATATCTTTGCAATTGCCAGAAGTTTATTATTTACCAGTGTATATTAGTTAATGTAAAATACGTTAGATGTAAAAGATAATGTAGGAGAAAATTCGCGAAGACGCAGAGAAGCCGTTGCATGTTGCAGCCATTGTTCTGCAACTATTTAAGAGGTCGGATTTACCGGTGAATCGAAAGGGATTTACTGGAGCTCGGCATTGGGGGAAATGGAAGCAAAGACGAAGACTTTCGCGAAAGACATTCGTAGAAGAGTTTGGTGGAAGAGATTAAGGTAAGGAGTCAGAGAAAAGTAGGTGTAGGAAAAGTGATACAAGTTTTTAGGACTGTCGAATATCGAACATGTATTGGGAGTCTAATTAGAAATGACCTCTTTAGGCACCAGTAGCAGCAGCGTCCAAGGAAGTAACGTAGGCATCACCAACGAACCAGTATGGAGAAGGAACACCAGCACTAGAGCAAATAGAACTAGCTAAAGAAGTCATAGTGACAACATCATTTCCAGTACAACTGTCAGCTACACAAGAAGCAACAACATTATCAAAGGCTGGCATGACACACAAACAGCCGGTGTCCCAGTAAGGACATGGTGTAACGTCAGTATCAGCAGAAACACAAGGTTGAGCACAATCAGGAAGTTTACTATAGATTGGATCAGCGAATCCGTTGATAGTAGCAGTATGAGCAACTGAAGGATAAGTAGAGTAAGCAGCACCTGCATTAGTAGTAGTAGCAGCTTGAGTAGCAGAGATGATGGCTATAGCAGTTAAGATTGATTTAAACATTGTAATGACTTAGAATTGGCTTAGCTTTAGATTTATGTTTGACGTAGAATTGCACCCATTTTTATAATCGGAAAATTGTATTTACGAGGATAAAAAAATTTCATGGACTTATCGTTATAACAGCACCGATATAATTTTAGCATTGAATGGTGATTCGGTGGTCTTACGCATTGATGCAAAATATAGAAACAATGACTTTCGTAGTAAAATTAACGAAACCTTGAATAATGCCGTTTACGGGAGCGCATACTTACGAGGTTTAATTGCGTTCATTGGGTAAAACTATTAATGTTCCATTTTTAGGCTTAGTGTAATTTATATAGTGTAATTCGTATGCCAAGAACAGGCTTAAGGAGTTATAATTGGAAAGTTAGTGGAACTCAAGTAATAATTACAGGAAAACGATGAAGAAGTAAAAATGTAGGAAGGTTGAAGAGCGAGAAGTAGATTGGAGGTGGAAGACAAGGATAGTAGTTCAACTGATCATTGAACAAATGGTATATTCGACTTAGCTTTGGATCAATGCGTTCGTTTGACTTTTGAGTTGTGTCTACAGAATGGCGTACTGGTTGGCCAACAAGCAGGATTTCCTGTACCAAAGCTAATAATCAAAGTTTAACCACCAACCGTTATACAGATCAGTATTTTGTGATGACCTTTTTCAGTTTGTGTAGCGTAGTAGACCAGACTACCTTGACATTTTGCCTTTGGTCCTTTGTACTTTAGTCTTTTGCAATCAAGTCTTTATACTCTAGTCTTTTACACTAGTCTTTTGTTCACACTGTTAAACATACTTATATTGGTAAGGCAAGAACTTTTCCACAAATGTAAACTCCAAATTTGCTATAGGCCCAAATATAGCCAACAAAGCAATATGTGCATCCAAATCTGAATTTTGAAGGTAAATTACCTTACATGGAGAGTCATCACCGTAGTATTTTTTATTCACGTCAGCGATATGAGTTTCGTACGAATTCTTCGGAAGGAATAGCACTAGATTCTTACATAGATTTATCAGGGTTCTAATGATATCATCGATGTTTAAAGGCTGCATTGTTGTTAGATCGAATTTATTGATTTTATTCTTATGGAACTTCTTGTATTGAGGTCCTCCCCATGGAGGAGAGCAGAATATCAAGTCAATGCTATCGGGAATCCAATCAGATCGTTCAGCCAATTCCAACCAATCGCCCAATACAGGTGTTACACTATCGACTCCATATACTCCACAGTTATGTTCTGTACAATAAAGATGAGTTTTATTGTTATCTATGGCTACTACGTGATCAAAATATTTCCCAAATTGAATGGTATTTCCACCTCCTCCACAGCACACTTCCACCACAGTATACTCTTTATCGGGAGAACATTTTTCTACCAATTGACGACAAAGACTTGCTGTAAATTTAGCACACAGCTCGGGAGTTACCAGATACCATAGTTCCAGAGTCATGTAGACACCATCGTCAAATTTTGAGAAAAAATCGTACCGTTTTGGCCAGTACTTCTTGCAGTTATTGGGAAGAGTATGGTAATTGTGCATGAGGAGCTCGTCCAGAGAGTCCATAGTCATATTAAGTTGGAGATGTGAATAATGAAGATGAGGTAAATTTGATATTTTCGATGAGATGCTGCAAAAAAGATTAGGGTGCAAAATTTGGAACTAGAACTGGAACTTGTTGAATTAACACTAACAGAATTATACAGAATTTCTTGAAGTCTTAAGAGCCAATAGGACAATATTAAAAAGCGTAAAGAATGTGAAGAGCTTAAAGAATGTTAAAGATGTGAAGAAGGTAAAGAAGGTAAGGAACGTACAAAACGCTCAGAACGTATAGAGACGTAAAAAACGTACAGAAATGTACGAAAGATTAGTCTAAATTGAATTGCACAGAAAACTTTCATTTATTGACATATAAACTTGATTACCATCAAAGGAACAATTGCTGACTCAACGTACCCGAATACAAAATGACTTGGCGTTGTGACCGAAAATTTGATGTATGGCTACTTGCTTTTCCCTGGAGTTGAGCGGAGTCATTAGAGACACCAAGGAGCCAGAGAAGTCCTGTGCCTCAAAGACTTGGCTATTATGTTAGCCTCAATTAGTCTTGAGATCGTACGATTTGCATTTACCATAGTTTACTTCGGTGTATCTTAATCTACCGTCTACTCCAAATATTCTCAGTTATCCTAATTAATACAAACCTAATATACATCAAATTCTATACACTTTACCCTGTCCGACCATCACAAGATTGTCAGTTTCCATATTATCAAAACCCGCCTTAATTTCCTCTTCGGTGAATTTTTCTTCTTGCTCCAAGTCTTCATTAACAGATTCCACAACTTGTTCGTAAGAGCAAGAACCTGAAGATTCATCAAATAAACTTGATTGCATAATTCTAGACATAAGACGAAGAAATTTACTATATCTTTCACTACTAATCACTGAAAAGTTTAAATTGGTACGGGTAGATTCAGTTAATGGAGTTTCAGAAATGTGTAATCTATCCAAATTTTGTTCAACTTCCTGTTCTTTTTCAGATTCAGGTGTAGCAGAAGGAGTTTCTCTCTCGAATTCTTGATGAGGTGAAGAAGCTGAAGGTGTTTGTTGCTGTGGTTCATGTTCAGATAATGTAATATCAGTTCTATTCCGATTTCTCGTAACTCTAGTTGAAGCATCAGGAATAATTTCTTCGTCACTTTCAGTTTCTGGTTCACTTTCATCATCTTCTTCAACGAGTTCAGGATTGACTCTACGTTTCTTAGTTGAACTCTTTTTAGTAACTTCTTTTAATAAAGCATATCTAAGAAGTTCTTCTGCAACTTTAGCGTCTTTAACTTCAATAACTTTAGATAATCTCACTTTGGCATGGGCAGTAGATAAACGAATTAATGTTTCAAGTGTTCTAGCTGTAATTGGTGCTGTTTTCCGTTGATTAGTATCGTTCATATCATCATTTCTCAATGCAGAATAAGCATTAACAATATAGTCTGAAGCCTTCTTTGTAAGAACAGGCTTTATTCTCTGTTTGGCATATTGAACATACTTCTTCAAGAAAGGAATAGAGAGAAGAGTTGGGGATTTCTTAGATCCAGTAGTTGCTACACCAGCGTGAAGTAAAGAGTTAAATTTCTCGAAAACTGGTTGATCGAGTTCTTCTTGTTCATTATTATCTTCAATTCCAACTGCAAGAGACAATGTAGTCTTTTCTCTGACTGGTTCTCCTTCTAATAATCCAGGTTGAATGAACCGGTGCATTCTCAAGACATGTTCAGAAATAACTCTATCTCTTTTAGCGTCCACGTCGTCGGTGACTACGAAAAGTAAATCAAAACGTGAAAGTAACGAATCAGGAAGGGCAATATTCTTATGAGGATCTTTATGAACATCGTATTGACCGAAAACTGGATTAGCAGCAGCAATAACAGAACATCTAGCATTTAAAGATGTATGAATACCTGCTTTAGCGATAGTCACAGTTTGTTGTTCCATAACTTCGTGAATAGCTACTCTATCGACATCGGACATTTTATCGAACTCATCAATACAAACAACACCACGATCTGCTAACACCATAGCACCAGCTTCAAGACGTCTTTCTCCAGTCTCCTTATCGGTAGTTACCGCAGCAGTAAGACCGACACCTGAAGAACCTCGTCCAGTGGTTGCAATAGCAAGAGATGCTGTATTCAATACGAATCTAAGAATTTGTGACTTTGCAGTCGATGGATCACCCACCATCAACAAATTGATATCACCTCTCAAGTGAGTTCCATTGTCTAAATTCTTCTCTACACCTCCAAGAAGCATAAGAAGAACTGCCTTCTTAATGTACTCAAATCCGTAAATAGAAGGAGCAAGTGACGTAGACAAGATATCGAAAATCTTTGAATCCTTGGATAACTTATTGATATTACGAATATCTTGATCAGTTAACTTCTCTTGAGAAGCTACACTGGTAGATCTGGCATGAAGAGGGTAAACTGAGTTGGCAAGAATCACGGTTTTGAAAGCAGAGTTATTATTAGCACCACCTCCAAGAGCACGATAAACACCTACAATTTGAATTCTATCACCAGGTTTAGTAAGATCCACCAAATCATCATCAAGAATAACATCGACGGAACGAGGAAGTTGACCAGCAGGGGCAGTTTCTGGCATTTCTTGTACGGAAATTTTTTGATGATCACGATAAGTTGAGTAACCATACTCGGTAGTTAATTTATTTCCTTCAAGATCTTCAGTTGGATAAATAGCTGGGGTCAGGACCGGGTCAAACGATGTAGTTTGATCACGATATTCCCTTGCATGGAATCTGCCGGTGTTGGCAGCATAATGAACTGATCTAATCACTTTAGGACGAACTAAAGAAGCTCTTGTAACAATCCCTTCAACCAGAATAAGTTTGGAAAGATGATGAGATTGAATACTACGAGGATTAACATGATTATGACCAAAAGAACCACGGAATGAAATATAAAATTGTTGATTTTCATCAACTTCTTCAAATCTACTATCATTAGGATCATATATAGTAAGAACATTATCTCTAAGAGCTCGTTCACAAGCTGGTAAATAATCAACAGGAGAATTTAAAAGACCTTGCCAAAATTCACGGTCAAATTCTCTCACTTCATCAAGTGAAATACTAAGACGGTATTTACCCTTCATAAGCATTTCTTTAATTTCATTACGATGATTATTACCAGATGGGTCAATTCTATCTAAGAATTCTTGAAATCGTCTGACTCTGTCTCCAAAGACAGCGTCAATTGGTTGATCGAATGTGGTATCTTCCATTGAAATTGAAATATGATGCTACCTTCAAATATTCGATTAAAAGTAAAGGAGTAGAGAAAATCACAAATTTGTACTCTGAATTAATTTGGGCCTAATTTTTCAACGCGTCTCATTTGGTTTCCGGGTTGGGAAAAATGCAATTTACCTAATTGGGATGGTGCACGGGTGTGGAGCGAAAAATGCAAATGTCTAGAAGTGGAAGCCCAGTTGGTGGGAAGCCCAGTTGGTGGAAATCGAGTTGAGTGCTGAGTGCTGAGTGCTGAGTGCTGAGCACTGATTGCTATAGGGTTGATTCTGGTGTGCTAAGATTTTGTGTATTGGTGTATAAGAGTATTGCAGTATATAATTTGCAATACACTGAAAACTACTAAATAATCTACAATGTCCAGCCGTCAACGTAGTTGGAGCCTTCTCCTGCGAAAACGGTTTGCCACTCTTCGTACTCTAAAGCAGCTGGTGCCTTGTACTTTCTTGTTTTTTCACTGTCAAGAAGTGTTATGTAGCTCCAATCTAAGAAATCTTCCATGTTATAGTTAGGTTTCCTGAATGGTTCAGCAAACATCTTAGCTAATGTAGCAATGTTAGGATGGTAGTGACTCATAATGGTTTCAAGTTCCCATAATGAGGAATTTATTGCACCAGTTTGTAATGGATCCTTTTCATCAGCATCGAAACAGTCTTCAAAATCTTCACCATCAGGGTTGTGTAACATAATCATACATGATGGATGACGTTTGAGAAGATTATATATGAATGGAATCACAATCACAGTTCCCGATGCCGTAGCACTAATTGATAATCGTGCAAGCCTTTTAATGAAAGATGCAACTAAATTCGAAGATAAATGTGTAGAACTGAGAAATAAGTCACATAACCGGAAAAATCTCGATCTGTATCTTGTATATAAAAGATCTGGAGTAAGTAATGAGTAGAGTTTGGTATAGAAATCGGGATATTCTAAGTTGAAACTCTTCATTAATTCATACAATGAATTTAATGCAAGGATGGGGACCACGGTATCGTCTTCAACATCATAACTATCAGTAAGAAAATCCATAAGACGTTGTGGTTGTGTCATGTATGGAATAATTCTTTTATGTAATATAAGTAAAACAGCTTTGTACTGAGCTGAAGTAAGAGGGTAAGATAAAATTGCAATTATTGTCTTTTGATAACTTGATTTGAAAAAACTTGGTCTATATGCAGAAGATGTCAACTTCTTACCACTCCACAATTCCTTCTCTCTCATTTCGTCTTGCTCCTGTGAAAATAAAAGTGGGTTTCTCATGATGGTCAAAAAATTTGCAAAAATATGTGCCTGCTTTTCAGGGCTTTTACTTGTCTTCCAGGTTTCGAGAATAAGATGCAAATCATGAACAAAATAGAGTTGTAAATCCCAGTAGACTTGAAATTTTTCAAGGAACTCCAGGATGATAAAATCATTACTTGATCCGTCAGATATTATATCACCATTCTCACTGAGTAGTAAGCTTTCAACTAATTCAGTATAGTATGGTGATGGGACCTGACGATCGAGTTTGACGAGGTTTAAATACACATCCAAAGCATCGATTTGTAATGACATATCGGAATCGTATTTTTGTTCAATAAATTGGCGAAGTTGTTCCCTGAAACTGTCAAATTTACTTATTAGCCATTTGGTAACCATTTGAAGTTTTTCATCTTTTGATGAGTCTTGCGTTAAAGCACCATCTTTTAAGAGTTTTTGAAAGATTTTGAAAAGAGAAACTACCAAGAGTCTCCCAAGAGACTCCGACTTGTCATTTTGAGTGATTTGGAGAGATTCTCGTATATGCTGAAGCTGATCAATTAATTTTACTATATTATTATAATGCTTAGAAGATTCGAGAACTTCTGAGGTGAGTTTCTGGACTCCAGGAGCCGAAAGAGCTGGTGAAGATTTCTCTTGTTTCTGTTTCTTAGTGGATTTAGCCAAAGCACCGGTTTTCCGCTTGGCCATGTTGCTGTAGTAAATTGGATCTAATAGTATTCGTTAATAGTAGTTTTGCAAAAAACTAAAGATGAGCATCTGTAGGTTACCCGGCGTAAAATCTTCACAAAAAAAAACTATATAAAGTGAGGAAAGCCCGGTAAAATTTGATTCCTCATATGACCTTCCAAGTTTTATACATATGATGAAATCTCGCGTAAATTCATGACAATTCCCTCTGTAGTTGAGTCTATCTTTTCGAAGACTGATTCCTGCGGAAATCTTTCTCGTACGAGGAGGTGGGTTTTTTTGGTGAAGGTGTTTGGCGCACCACATCTTGTTACTTTTAACAGACGCTAGAGAACTTCTGACCCTAACCGAAGGTTTGTAGATGTAAATGATGATCTTTACGTTGAGCATCTGGATAAAGCGGAAGTAATTACCAAGAGTGTACATGTAAATCTGGTTCATCCTCTTGAGAGAAGAATCGAGGGTAACTCCGTGTATTGTATGCTTATTGTAATGGAAACTGGCGTACTCCAGCTCCAAATTGTTTTCTGTCTTAATCTACGCTTCTGACAATACTATGCATGTTTTGGCTAGCTTGTCGGCTTGCGCTAAAGTACTTTCGTGGCCTACTCTACATGATTTCGTTTTACTATTGATTGAGGAAAACTAATTATACAATTAATCAGTGGACTGGGGTTCGTCTAGATAAAGGTTTCGTAAGCAACTGGAGCTAAGGTTTGAGGAACGTTACCTTCAGTAGAGATAACTTTAGCACCTCTTGGCTTAGCTGGTTGTCTTCTTAATTCGATTTGTACACCATTAGCTTTAGCTTCTCTTAATCTAGCAGCATTAGATTTAACTCTGTTTAAGAATTCTTGACGACAAGCAGAGTGCTTGATGTGTTCAACTCTTAAGTTAACTCTTTTTTCAAGGTATCTGTTTCCAACAACTTTGTTGATGATAACACCAACGGAGGTCTTGGTAACATTGTAAATGATACCAGTTTTACCGTGGTAGTACTTGTGAGGCATACCTTTTTGGATGGAACCGTTGGCTTTGATGTCAACAATGTCACCGACTTTGTAAGTCTTCAAGTAGGTGGATAATGGAATAGCACCATGCTTTTTGAAGTCACGTTGGAAAGCGTAACGAGTACCGGATCTGTAACCACGACTAAAATGTTAGTATATTGTTGTTTGTGTTTTGGGAAAACACGAAGAAGTCTGTTGTATATGGAATGATGCTAACAAGTTGAAGGGGTTCAACTTGGACGAAAGTTTTGATGATTTATGTCACCTTTAATTCACTATTAACTTCTCATAATTCATGTGGCAATTCAGCACTTGTGAATGGACAACGGGGAAATTGGCCTGTAGTTCTATATCACTTCAACATGCTTCCCTTAAAATTTCAGTTATCACATACGATTTACCCATTTTTCAATACTATGTAGTTGCAAAAGTATATTCTGTACTCAGTATTGAAGTATTTGAGACTGAAAATTTTCCGGGTTGCGTATGCAGGAAAGACCGTACTATCATTTGGGCGCGATGCACGTGCCCAAATGATGAGCAGGGTTAAAGCCCCAAATATTATCATAGGATGTAGGTACCGAAACCAATCACTATTGATCGAGGAAAGCGACTGGGTTACTACAATGTGTTAGTTAAGACTGATCAGGCTATACCCCCACTCAACGAGACTTGTTTTTTCATGGGATCCTGCCATTGAAACATAAAAACACTTTAGAACGCCAAAATGACAACTTCGATGCTCAAGCCTTTAGACATATACAAATACGAAAGGTCCAGTCAATAGAGCCAATATATAACCTGAATAGGAATACGTTGTTACGATTACAGCACAAATTGTGTGTCAAATTTGTCTATTAAGTATAAATCGATCCTGCATACAAATACCAAGATAAGATGAGGCATCGAGTATTTCAACTAACTACAAGTATGAATAAATCCAAGTTTTTGGTATTGAATCCTGATCCTAAGAGCTTGGACAGCGTGTTAGCCAAGGCCAATGCACAAAGTACCAAAAACGGGCCGTTCGAAGCGGTGTTTCTTCTTGGTGATGTATTATCCGAGAAAGATGCAGAACTAAAAACAATAATAGGACAGCCTACGTATTTCACAGGAGGTAAAACACATATAGGGTTGGAGTCCAATGGAGAAGGTCTTGTCGATATTAAAGCAAATATCACCTATTCGGCGCTGCCATTATCTTTCTTCAAATTGGCCTCAGGACTCAGAATTGCATTACTCTCAGCTGATGCCGAAGAGCAAATTCACCAACAAGAAGTCACAGATAAACTAGACAAATCTCCCGGTAAAATAGATATACTTATTTCCTACTCATGGCCATATGCTATAGCCCGTCAGGAAAAATTGTCTCTTGTGGGGAACAAGTTTGTGGATGTTGTAGTGCAAAGATTGCAGCCAAGATACCATTTTGCAGTTGGTAATGACAGAGGAAAGTTTTATGAAGCGAAACCATTTGGATGGGAAAGAAGTGAAAATTACACTAGATTTATAAGTTTGGGACAAGAAGGTAGCGGAGACCGTTGGTTTTATGCTTTTGGATTGAGTTTGAATGAAACACTGTCTACAGTACTTGCACCCAATCCGTTCATCGAGGTAAAAGAGAAAAGAGAAGCACCCGAGGAGGATAAGGAAGAAAAAGTTGTAAAGAAGGTAAAAGTGATCTCCCCAGAGCAATGTTTTTTCTGTTTGTCCAATGTAAAGGCAGAAACTCATATGATTATTTCCATTGGTGACTACGCTTATCTTACCATCGCCAAGGGTCCATTGACAAAACCGACGAAAGACCTACCCTTTTCAGGTCACGCAATCATTATACCTATAGATCATGTTCCAACTCTCCTTAATGAAGACGGCGACGTTAAAGAGTTACCAATATATCAAGAAATTGAAAAGTTTAAACAATCTCTCTGCACAGCATTCTTCGAACAGGCGCCAGCATTTAGGTTGGTGTTCTTTGAAATAAGTCGATCAGATAACGTACATCATCACATTCAGGTGATGCCAATACCAACAAAGTTTGTGACCAGATTCAACGAAGCATTAGAAGAGAAAACAAGAGTTAATAACGAGACCTTTACAAAAAACGCCAAATTGAAGTTTACGAAATTCAACGATGATGGTGAAGAATTCTATGATATAATAAATAAAAATGACTATATTCTGTTTGAAATAAGGAACCCAGAGAACAAGAAGGATATTTACATTGCCAAGTTGGAAGACGAAAAACAGATCGACTTGCAATTTCCAAGAAGGGTATTGGCATATGTTTTAAAGGCCGGAAAGAGAACTTACTGGGAAAAATGTCAGCAGCCCAAGTTCATGGAGGTGAAAGAATGTGAAGAGTTTAAAAATTTTTATGAAAAATACGACATAACGAAGTCATAGGTAAATTTATAATTAAAGAAGCTTAGCTTCCTCAATACAACGAACACATTGACATTCAAAGAACCACTCTTTGAGGTCGCTTCTTCTGATTTGCACATTATCTTCCGTGGTGTAGCCGTAGTTGATGCATAACTCTTCGCCGGGTTTAATATCTCTTAAAGAGACAAAATACATAGAGTTATTGTCTCTCTTCTTAACCATATTTGGGGCACAGGAATGATTAAAGAAAGATGCAGAAGGATAAACCCCATATCCGAAAAATTCACGGTCTTCTCTGACGTCCTCTACTACTGACCAAATACCAAAAGCGTTGCTGAGATGTCTACCTATTATATTCCTGATGTTTTCGATAGTGATAAAAGGTTGAAGTTTGGGATCTGTTGTCAACTTGAGAAACTTATACGTGTTGATATAAGAATATAGCAAGGATGGGTACTTCTCAATCTTGTCAGACTCATTTGACTGAAGTAAATTGAAAATTTCAAGCTCGCTATGGTAGTATGTTTCATTATCCAACTCCGAGAGATAGACTTCTGTAATTCTATTCGTATGCTTGAAATGTTGAAAGAGAACACCAATAACATACTTACTATCTAAATATTCACTATCTAAAAGTCTCGGTATGAATTGGTCTCGTTTTGATGATTTTAAATGAAGTATTGATTTCTCCCACGTTCTTACTTTTTCCCATTCACCTTCTATGAAAGCTTCCAATCCACCAGAAGTATCTGGCTCTGGGTACTCTATTTCCGGGTTTTTCAACGATCTGTTGAAAATTTCCTCTACTTTCATTAAACTGTCAAGGTACAAATTATCTATATCGTACAGTTTGAACTCATCAAGACAAGCATCCGAGCAAAAGTATAAAGCCACAGTTTTACGGTCAGAGTATCTTATCTTCATGTTTTT
Organism: Metschnikowia sp. yHQL527; assembly: GCA_030578455.1. Lineage (NCBI taxonomy): Eukaryota > Fungi > Ascomycota > Pichiomycetes > Serinales > Metschnikowiaceae > Metschnikowia > Metschnikowia sp. yHQL527. The sequence continues at coordinate 129,171 of JAJMRR010000021.1, read as the reverse complement.
ACCATAATCGTATTGGAAGCATTGGTTGCAGACCTCTTTTTTGAACTCTCTTAGTATGGTTGAACTTAGAGGACCTCGGCATTTAGATATTACAGTTCCTTTAGGTATTTCCTTGTATGCAAAACAACCTCTCCCACCGTAAACAGTATTGTCTACTTTGAATAACGAAGATATCAAGTTGAGTACCGGCGGTACATCTTCACCTTCTTGATTGACAGTCATGGTTGTCGGACTTAAAAGATATCTTTTCGATGAGGGCGGAAAAATGACAAAAAACGACTCGTAAATTACGATGCATGGAACTTACGAGTGCATACAATTTTGCATCTAATTTTGCATCTAATTTTGCATCTAATTTTGCAGACGAAATTGCAAACGAAATTGCATACAAATCGAAGAATAGTCGATATCAACGTATAATGAATTGAATAAATATCTACAAATACATATGTACAATCAAAAGATCCATCCAAATAAGTTATCGTAGAACCATTTGGCATCTTTAGGATTACCTTCAGCTTCTCTAACAGCTTTTAATTGAGCTTCTTCTTTAGCAAAAGCTTCTTGTTCGGCATCAATAACATCTTTATAAGTGGTTAAATCAATTTCTTCTGCTTTCCAGAATCTGGTTCTCTTCCAAATCATATGTCCAATGAAAATAATGAGGAAAACTGGAAGAATAATGTAACCGGTAATAAAAGTCTTGTAGTCGAAAGGTTTTCCTAAGAAAACAGTGTAATTCTTGATAAGAATAACAAGTATACATACAAAAAGGGCAACATAAGATGCATATGGTTGTAAAGGAGCGTGGAAACTTAAGTCTTTCTTTCTATCAATTCCTTGAGCTTTACATGCAGCAATGAATCTGATGTGAATAGTTAAAATACATGCCCAAGCAATAAGACCAGACAAACTCACAACATTAACGAAATATGTGAAAATTGTAGCAGAAGAACTCTTAGTATTCAAAAATCCAAGCATGGAGAAAAGGAATGAAAGTCCAATTCCAACATAAGGAACACCCAATTTATTAGTTCTGGAAAAGAATTTAGGAGCATAACCTTCAGTTGCAAGACCATAAACACATCTGGAAGCAGTGTACATGTCACTATTGGCGGCAGAAAGAACGAAAATAAGAATACATGCGTTGATAACATGATCCAACCCATTAATATTAGCATTTTTAATTGCAATGACGAATGGACTGGCACCAGCATTTGTACCTGAAGCACCAAGTAAAAGAGGGTCTTTGGCACTAACACACATTCCTAAGAAAAGAATATTGACAATGTAGAAAAGAAGAATACGGTATAAAGTTAACTTGATAGCTTTTGGAACAGAAACTCTTGGATTTTTAGCTTCAGCGAATACAATACCCACCAATTCAGTACCGAGGAAGGCAAATACAGCATTAACAAGGACAGACATAAAAGAAACAAATCTACCTTTGTTACCAGTGATAGATAAACCTTTACTAGCATCGGCATATTCAAGGAAAGCTCCTGGATTTTGCCAGTATCTGAAACCTCTACGGTCATGATCTGGGCCACCACCTAAAGCAATGACAATAAGAACAAACATAAGACCAAGACAGGTTAAGACTTTCAAACAAGAGAGCCAAAATTCAAATTCTCCGAAAAACTTCACTCCGAGGAAGTTAATGATGAGAATAACTACAAGGAAAATGGCAATCCATACCCCTGGATTAACCTTTTCTGCACTTACCCAATATTGCATTGTAAGTGCAGCAGCAGTAAGTTGATTAGGAGGAAGAAGTAAATATTTGAAAAGATAACAGTAACCAACAGCTATACCTAAAGAACTTGAACAGTATCTTGTAGCATAAGAAGAAAATCCACCAGCTAACGGAATGAAAGCGGCAACTTCACCTAAACCAGACATAACAGTATAAACAACCAAACCAATAACGAGATAGGCAACGAAAATTGCACCAGGACCAGCCACACGAAGAGAACTTCCTACACCGATAACAAGACCAGTACCAATCGCACCACCTTTAATAGTTAGTATAAGTTGCTGCAAAATAAGGATTAAAAATGAAAAAACATACCAATTGCAATCATAGAAACATGTCTACTTTTCAAATCTTTCTTTAACTGATGACCAGATTCACCTATCCTAGTATAGTCAGGATTAGATCTTGCGATGGATAAATTATATTCGTCGGTATGACGAGAGATGGCCGAATGAAGGTCCAGACCACTACCATAATTTTTTTCTAAGTCTTTCATCACGAACGCTTAATCTAATGAATAAATTAAATAAACAAACGGTCGAATTTACTTTTCATATTTGAAGATATTTGTACCATATATAACAGAGATGGGCATACTAACAATGCGCGGGCCAAGAATTTTTAAAAACGCCTCATTTGGACAAGTCATTAGCAAAATATCTAAGAGGGGATAGCCCAGCTGCCTTAAATCTCGGCAACTCAAGGCATTATCATCCCGCTACTTTTCCAAACTGTCTTAAGAGGCGTAGGTAAACACCATCTTGGCGTATACATAGCCGTCTTACAGTTATTTCATATCGACCAATGGGGAAAGCTGCGCCCAAAAATACGTAGGTCTTGGCACCGGGCGAATCTCATTCAAGATTGATAAGAAACAAACTGGTCTAGTTACACATACGAATGAAAATTACGAGAGACATAAATGGGGACTGTATAAGCCCTAAAAAAAAACTGTCAAAATGCCGTGCAGTGCGACAAGCCCCGCATGGAGGTTGCAAATTACCGTAAATTGTTTTGAGGTCAACTCACTTTTTAGTATGACCAGGTTGGCTCAGGTCCTGAGCCGTGCCAAGAGTTAACTGATAAGCTTATCTCAAGTAGAGGCCGTAAAGTATTTGATTATGCGAAGAACTTTTACTTGTAAATAATATAAAACTCTAATTGTAATTACAGGTAGTTTAATTGACATTTTGAAAGTTTGGCTGTAAACCGTTGGCTGATCGTATGATTTATGACACTTAGTCGAGTATTTTATAATACCTGACTAAATAAATTATCCGGCTTAATCGTATTTTTCATGCAACTTAATCTTAATTTGTTTGACAACCTGTGCCTTTCAACATAAGACGCTACGTAAAAATATACCACCAATGTAATATTTGAATAAGACACCTAGATGGCATGGCCTTGGCCGTTATAGCAGTAATGTTTCCGGGCATAGGAAAACCAGATAATCACCGATACTACGAAGGTTACCCCAAGAACTGCACAAGCATAGTTCATGTTATCTGAGCTAACTGGCGCATACGTGGGGAAATTTAACCACACCATGATGAAACAAGCCCAGAGAATTGCAATGATATTGAGAGGAAGTCCTAATTTTCCTAAACAAAAATAAGGTAATCCTTTTTCTTTTGTACTTTCTATATTCTCATCTTCAATAGAGAACCGTTTATATGGAGATGAAGCAAATTTTGACCTAACTAAAAGTAAGAAAATGGGTGCAACGTATGACAAATTAACACATACTAAGCATGAACCTAAAACGGCAGCTAAAGCCGTAGAAGAACCAAAGATGATACATCCTAATACCAAAGAAATGACAAGAACAAGAACTAAAGAATTTACTGGAGCTTTCAAAGTTGGATGTACTTTTCCGAAAAAGCTTTGGCCAAATGGTAACCCATTTGAATTGGCAAATGACCAAAAAAGACGAGATGTCGAACAAACATATCCGATTAAAGATAATGAAAATGTCATGATCAAAAACAAGATTCCTATGGTGGTCAATGCTTTCGAGTGGAAGGAGTCGAGCATAAGCTGGATTATAGGCTCTCCTCCAATAGGTGCACCCAAATTATCAACGTTGGTGACACAATACATGTACACTATGGAAGCAAGGAAAGCGAATACAGCAGAGAAAGTGTTTGCTATGACCATAACCAAAGGAACATTACGACTAGGTTCTGGGATTTCATCCGATTGATGAGCAGGACCATCAAACATGGTAACAGCAGCAATACTTGGTAATAACCCAAGGAAAAACACCAATCCGTTGGAGGACCAGCCTGTTTCGTTAGTGATGCTTTTCCATACAAAATCTGTAGTTTGTTTGGTAGGGGTTCTGACCAATAAAGTTATAATAATGAAAAGCGTACCGATATTAATGATACCGGCGGAGAAGTAAGTGATCATAGGTAAAAGTCTAACAGCAAATATGTTAATTAAAACCGCCAAAATTGCAACACCAGCATATAACAAATAGTAATGCCAATCTTCAGGAATGAAATCGGGATGGTATAATTCTACCATGGAAAGAATGAACATTGAATTGGTATAAGAAGTTGAAAAAATTGCAAAGATCCAACCAGCACATGCCAAAATTCCAACTACAAAACTCATACTCTTTTTGTAGGCATTTGGAGCAAGACAGTAAGTCCAATGAACTTGAGCCGATGAGTGAGGGTATGCAGAAGCAAGTTCAGCCATCGAATAACATATTATCAAATCAAAAGTAACAGCTAAGATAAATCCATAGATAAGTACCGGGGAACCACCAACACCAACAACGGTACTAAGAAAAGTACCAAGAGCAATTGGAGAGCAAATGAGAGATACCTGTAAAGCTACTGTACTCCATAGACTGAACCTTTTCTCGAGGGATTGACTCAGGTCTGAGGTAATAGAAACCTGATCGTACGATACAGCAGATTTTTCCATTTAGAATGAAAAATAAATGAAAAATAAATGAAAATTTCAAACTGATAAGAAATACCAAATAAACTAACACCAATTAAACCTTAAGTTGGAGCGTCGCGGGTATAAATGTCAAGACATGGTTGCCGCTAAAAGCTAAGATGAGATTTAAATCTGGCGGCGGTATCGATAAGAGATGGGGACATCAAATACGCCATTACCTAAAATAGAAAAGCCGCTAAATTGCGCTATCAGCGCAAAAAACTATAACATGAATTTACCGTTAAACTTTTCAAAATGACATATAAGGCTTTCACTAGCGAATCGAGCAAATCCTGCGTACAACTCGTGCGGGGCCCATGAATTTTCGGGCAATAAATCAACATTGAAACATAATCAATCATTAAGTACACTTATTAGATAAAGACATCACAAACTAGGAAAATGACACAAATTCCGCTAATGCCAACCTGGATAAATTATGATATTAGTCGATTATCGGTGGTGGAAATAGTTGCACGCGATTAACGGAACTTGATAAGCGGAATATATGCCTTGTCTTGGCAATGAGGTTGCGAGCGGCTTCTGGCAGGTGATTGGGCACCGGACGCATATCAGTTAGTTATCTATAAAGAGTATAAAGTGCAAAAAGTATATAAACCTTCCATATATAAATCGTAAAAAAAGGTCATCGAGCCGATAATAATAAAATCAAATAATGTCGACTAAATCGAGTACCAAAGGCCCCGACGCTATGGTTTCGGTAGATGTTGAAAAAATGGGTTCAGTTGAGAGAAATTTTATAAGTACTGGATACTCTGACTTTAACGATAAGTTAGATGTTGATAAATATGGAGAAACAAAACGTAAATTATCTTCACGTCATGTTGCTCTTATGATCATTGGACAAAGTATTGGAACCGGTCTTTTCATTGGTCTTAAAAGTCCATTAATGACATCGGGATCCTTTTCACTTTTCCTTGGATTTTTAACTTGGGCTTGTTTGGTTATTTGGCCTCTTATGCAAGCGGTTGGTGAAATGTGTTCGTATCTTCCAATTAAAGGGACTTTCCTTCATTTTGCAGCTCGTTGGATCGATCCTGCTATGGGATTTGCATGTACTATGATTTATATTTATACATCCTGTATGTTCATTTGTGTTGAATTAACCGGTTTTGCATCTGTTATTAGTTATTGGACAGATGTTAATTCTGGAGTATTTATTGCAGTTGGAATTGTTGTTATTCTTGTATTTAATATTCTTGGTGTTAATTGGTATGGAGAAGTTGAATTTTTCGCTTCTATATTAAAGGTTCTTCTTATTGTTGGACTTATGCTTTTTGCATTAATTTCAATGTGTGGAGGTAATCCAAAACATGATGCTTATGGATTTCAACATTGGAAAGAAGGTGGACTTTTCAGAGCTTATTTAGTTTCTGGATCTACTGGGAAATTCTTAGGTTATTGGAATACTTTAGTTTATGCTGCTTTTGCTTGTGGTGGTGCTGATATGTTAGCAATTATTGCAGGTGAATTAAGTCAACCAAGAAAGAATATTGGATTAGCTGCTAAAAGAGCTTATATTCGTATTTATTTATTCTATTTTGGTGGGATTTTCTTTATGAATACTTTATGTAGTTCAATTAATCCAATTCTTTTAGCAGCTACTGCTAATGGAGAATCTGGTGCAGCTGCTTCACCTTGGGTTATTGGGATTAGAAGTGTTGGTGTCTACGGGTTAGATTCTCTTGTTAATGCTCTTGTTATGTCTGCTGCTCTTAGTTGTGGGAATGCTTTCTGTTATGGTTCTTGTAGAGCAGCTTATTCAGCTGCTTTAGCAGGTTATTTACCAAGAATCTTTGCAACTTGTAATAAGAAAGGTTGTCCAATTTATTGTGTTATGGCAGTTATGGCAACAACTCTTTTATCATTTTTAAGTATAAGCAATTCTACAGCAGTTGTTTTTAACTGGTTTATTAATTTAGCAACTACTGGATTACTTTGTGCTTACATTGTTATGTGGTGGTGTTACTTCAATTTCCGTAAAGCTTTGAAAGCTCAAGGTAAAGAAGAAGAATTTTTATCGGGTCCATATCATAAAATGCCAAAATATGTTAATCCATATATGACATATTTTGGACTTTTCCTTAATGTATTGGTATTATTCTTTAATGGATTTTGGATTTTCTTCCCTGGTCAATTTTCTGTTGCTAATTTATTCACTTCTTACTTTGCACCAGTTTTCTTTATGGTGTTATACTTTGGGTGGAAAATTATCAAGAAGACTAAGATGAGAACACCTCTTGAATTTGATATCACCACTGGAAAGGAACAAATAGATGAAGAAGAAGAAATAGAGAGAGAATACTTAGAGTCTTTACCTAAAAAGGAAGGACTTATTTATAAAGTGTGGTATAAGTTTGCAGATATATGCTTTAATTAATGTAATATAAGAGATAGAGAGTGTGTGTGTGTAGGCTTTAGAGAAGCTGTAGACCCTAAACTTTAGACAGAGAGCCTCGTGAAGAATTGTGTTCAAAAGCTAAGCTGTATTTTCCTGGATGTCTTGTCTCCTCTTCCCACGTTTCTCTTCTCTTCTCCTACACCAATCATATCATATTATTTATTGCGGTCTACACCATAAACATCATATTAACGAGTCTTGTTTTGTAAGTCTGGCAAGTGAAGGGCCTTGACTGTAATATAAGCATTTTGCTCATTGGCTAAACCAGCATAAGCATTATACCAAGCAGCAAAAGCTGTAAGAAGTCCAAATACACCACCAGCTTTTTGAACATTTATAGAACCAGTGAAATTACTAATTGCCAATAGTAAAAATGTAATAGACAAGAAAAAGAATATTGAAAAAAATGCCAAGGTTGATTTAAGTGTGAGTAACATCAAGAAAAATGTAAAGATAAACCATGCAACTAAAAAGATTCCAACTGCATTTGCAAATTCCTTCTCATCAGTGAAAGCTGCACTTATACCAAAACTATCAACATAAAGAGCAGCCCAACTACCCCAAAATCCACCATATGAAGATAAAGCAACAGCTGCAAAATTCCCACTTGGTCCTTCAGCAATAGCAAACATCCCAGCAACTAATTGTGCAAGTCCTCCATAAAAGAATGCTAAACCAACTACGATATTTGGAATAGTAACCCCTCTTGCTTGAACATTAACTAAACTTAAAACAAACGTGGTTAAAGCAAAAGCTGATAATCCTAATGGAGCAGGATTAGCAACACTATGTTTTGGAGGTGGTGATAATCCAGGATTTAAAGAACCTCCAAAAGCTTCAACTAATTCACTTCTCAAGTATTTTTCATTACCAAATTGAATATAGTCACCATCAGTAATAACTTTAGTAACTTTTTTACCACTTACATTATCTTCAACATGGCTATTAACTCCCGAAGCACCTTTTTGTTCTATTATAAGGGAATGATCTTCAAGATTTTGATTTTCTAAATCAGGATGTTGTTCTGACATTTTATAGGATTAAAATAAAGGCTTTCAAATAAACAAAATTATAATAAAAATTGAATTATTCAGTAAAAATTGTTTTTCAGTCTCGGATTATTTAGCCAATATAAGCGTTTTCCTGATCGGATTTTGTTTGCAGCTATTGGAGTTAAGTGCAGGCGTCGATGCGATTGTAAAGATAATTTGAAAATGTGTCAAATTATTTATATCAATTTCAATGATTAATTTAATGGCTATCGTGCTCTATTTATAATAATCTAATCTGCCGTATTAAACATCAAGGCCCCACTATTATTATGTTAAGTCGTTTGTTGAGTTCTTTAAACCCGAGCCCCTGCTGTCCGGAATAGACATGCCCGGTTTGGAATATGGCTCTGGGCGGCACGTGACGCGAGAATGCGGTATCGGCGCTAAAATGCCCCGGCACTAACACCGGCATTAGCACCGTCATTGAGGTACGGGTCTCGACCTGTGAGTAAAGCATAAACTTGAAATACGGTGTTTAGAAAGTTGAGCTGAAATGGTGTTATTACCACCAGGAATAAACGTGGTAGCATATTTGTTATGATGAGCAAACTACATAGTTAGCGTCAATGACATATTTCCGGCCGGCCAAGGACCGACATGACCGAAATGATCAGCTCATGTGGAGAAGATCTGCACACAAGCATGAAATATAACAAAACGGGAGTTTAGACAATTGCTGAAATTTAAACAAGTATTATTTTTTGACGGAGCTCACCAACTCCGAACAATAAATGCTATCCCCACAGTTCTAGGACCCCACAAATAATTTCTACGATGTCAAGTTGTGGGGACGCTCAAACTCCGGGTGGTGCACGGGCCGGGCTCCGGTGGCTGTCGCCGAGCCAGTGGGGGAGGTGGGACACGGGGGGAAAACATCAGTACATCACCCAAACCAGAATGAACGTCCGTACACCAGGTTGTTTTACTACATCAGATCTATCAATCAACCTGACCTGCCACCAGTAATATGGCGAGATCTAGCAGAAATCGGTAGTGGACGCCTTGTTATTGTTAACACTGCGAGTACGTTACAAATCAGTGAATTTAAAAAGTTGTACGGGCTTACGGTCAAATACTCAACCAAAATACTATTTTGCAGCAATTAAACTACAATTTCATCAACAAGACAACTTGAAACATCTCGCCAAGTGATACCGGGAGAATTGAGTCGGTCAACGGTCATTTGAAACTCTGTACCTTTTCAATTTAACCTTTAATCGGTTCTGCACCTATTGACGACGTGTATTTACTTTATGACCTAATTAGGAAAGTCAATATATAAATTAAATGCTGGTTTATTTTGAATTTCTCCTGATACATAAGTGAAAATATTAGGGCCCTCTAGCATTTATATATTCGTGTATTCCAGAGAATACATTCCTTCGATTTGATTCTGTGCACCTTGTTACAATCCTCAAAATTCCGTTTACAAACACAAAAATCAATACCAATTTTCACCATCTGACGATATAAAATGGCACTTTTCAGAGCAAAACCACAACCTCAGTCATTTGATGTCGCTGATATTTCCGAATCAATGGAAAACGTTTCGATAATGGATATCGATTCCAGCTTTAGACATCCAAATGTTACAAATCAACAACTCTTTAATAAAGAGAATATAACTCCATTAGCATCTCCAACAAAATCAATTTTGCATCTTTCCCCACAGTCAAATCAAAAGGTTAATGTAAATAACAAGTTCTTGATGCAACAGCAAGAGTATCAAAAACAACAAAAATTACAAAATATCAATGATAATATTAATAATCTTCAGCCTTCAGCTGATAATTTTAAATCAAAAAGGTATCAAGAAGAATTTACTAAAAAGGCTAATGATCCTAAAACTAAAAGATTGGCTTCAGTTGCTCAACTTTACTTTTTAGATTATTACTGTGATATGTTCGATTATGTAATTAGTCGTCGTGAAAGAAGTAATATGGTTCAAATGAAACTTCTTAATGATCCAGCATTTGCTCAAAATCCTCAAAGACAACAATCTGAATGGAAAAATTATACCGGTAGAGAAAGAGCCTTTTTACGTAAAAGAAGATTAAAGCCAAAACATAAAGATTTCGAAATGATAACTCAAGTAGGTCAAGGTGGTTATGGTCAAGTATTTTTAGCTCGTAAGAAAGATACAAGAGAAATTTGTGCTTTAAAAGTTTTGAATAAAAAACTCTTAGTAAAATTAGATGAAACTAGACATGTTCTTACAGAAAGAGATATTTTAACAAATACCAGAAGTGAATGGTTAGTTAAATTATTATATGCTTTCCAAGATCCAGAAAAAGTGTTTTTGGCAATGGAATTCGTTCCTGGAGGAGATTTTAGAACTCTATTAAATAATACTGGTTATTTAATTCCTCCTCATGCTAGATTTTATATTAGTGAAATGTTTGCAGCTGTAAATTCATTGCATGATTTAGGTTTTACACATCGTGATTTAAAACCAGAGAATTTTTTAATTGACTCTAAAGGACATATAAAATTAACCGATTTTGGATTAGCTGCTGGAACGGTTTCAACTGATAGAATTGAAAGTATGAGAATAAAGTTAGCAAATTTACAAGATCTTGACGAATATCAACTTCCTTCTAGATCAATGCATGAAAGACAGAAACTCTTTAAACAAAGTCAAGGACATCATAATTTAGCTAATTCAATTGTTGGATCACCAGATTATATGGCATTAGAAGTTTTAGAAGGTAAAAATTATGACTACACTATTGATTATTGGTCATTAGGATGTATGTTATTTGAAGCATTATGTGGATATCCACCATTTAGTGGATCCAAACAAGATGAAACATATTATAATTTAAAACATTGGAAAACAGCATTAAGAAGACCACAAACAAAAGATGGTAGATTTGTTTTCAGTGATAGAACATGGAATTTGATAATCAAATTAATTGCATCACCATCACAAAGAATAAGAAGTTTTAAACAAATTCAACAAATGCCATATTTTAATGATGTAAAAGAATGGGATACTTTAAGACAAAGATCACCACCATTTACACCACAATTAGATAATGAAGAAGATGCAGGATATTTTGATGATTTTGAAGATGAAGAAAGTATGATGAAATATAAAGATGTATTTGCAAGACAAGAACATAATGAAGGACTTCTTGATAAAGCATCACAGAAACAAATATCTCATAATAACTTTATTGGATTTACTTTTAAACATAAAGCAAATCCTAATAATAAGTTCCAAGGAGGAGAAATTAACTTATTAAATTTGAACGCCAGAGCGACTAATAATATGGGTGTAAGTAGATTAGATCCTTTGGCTACGTTGTATTGATTATATATGCATTGGGTAGGTAATGATGTAGATTACAGAAGGTGTAGAAGCCGTAGGGACTGGCTGAGAGGCGGGAGTTGGTGAAGACCAGCATCGAGAGATTCAAAGCTCAAGGTTCGAATCAGGACTGAAAGTCAGCTATCTGAGGTGAAAGGTTGACTGAAAATCACTCACTTATCAGAGATGTAAGACTGTAAAACGTCTGTCTAAAGACGGTCAGTTCACTGGAAGGCCTGCACACCATTTGCCTGCTTAAATGGTCTTGTTTTTGGCTTACTTTGACTCGCTTTTCCATATGAAATCACGATCCACCATTTCTTGAACCAAGTGTCTTTGAGTCTGGTGAATAGACTCACAGTTTTCACCACCTGATTCAATCACCGACACGAGCTCTTGTTCTGTGAATGTCCCGTGACTCTCCACCAATAAGATCTTGCCAGCCTTAGAGTCTCTGATGTCGAAGCAAACTACGTGGTGAGATGAACTTTTAGTTAAATCTGTCAATGTTGGGTCTAAAACCACGGAATTTTCACAAATTGCCATTGAAACTGCTGCAAATGAATTGTATAATGCCACATTTGCGTCTAACAATGCAAAGTATGCACAATTTAAAGCACTACAGAGTTCATTACTGGAGTAATCACCACTGTTATCGGATTTACCAATAAGATTCTGATTATTATTATCGGTGACAAGAAATTGTACCACCACCTGAATCAACTGACGAGGGTACTTGTAGCGGATGATGGAGTTCTGAAGAACTGATCTTAACTTATCTTCAATTAATTTTTCACGAGTTGTAGATACTCCAATCGATGGTCTAACCACGATTTCTAAAGCTGCAAGCGTGGCGAGTTCTTGTCTGGGCTTTGGTTCGATGGGTCCCACTACCGAAACCACCAACTTGGTGTTGTTGATGCTGAGCTCGGCACTGCCGTCAACGTTGTCTAGAAATGAAGTTCGAAGAGAAAACATATGGTGATGCTAAGTCATCGTGAAAAAAATTAAAGTGCGATGGAGGCACCTCCTCCAGTCTAAACGTTTTAGCCCATCTTTTCAAGTTTCCAGACTAAGTTTCTATCGTAACAACTGTCTCCATCACATCAGCACCTCATGGACTACGAGCAGGAACTTCTTGCGGACTTTGGATCTGATTCTGAGTCTGATACCGAACTTCAAGTTTGTGCAGATTCTCAGCATCAAAACCCTCCTCATCAACTGCCTTCCCAGTCGACTCCGGACATCTCCGTACTTCTAGACAACCTCAAGAACCACACCAACGAAGGCCACGGCTTACAACTTTCGCAGGTTAAGCCTTTCATCCCGCAGCTTCGTTTGAAACTCGATGAGTACTCGGACTCGAAAAATACCGACTTTCTACGGTTACTTGCGTCGGTTAGCCCTCAACACCAACAGTCGGACGAGTACCAGTTTGTGCTACGGGCAAACGATCTTTCTACGCTCATCGAGGACGAAATCGCCAGCATTCACGCCTACATTAAATCAGGATATGTCAAGGTGTTTCCTGAGCTTGAATCACTTGTTCCAAGCCCATTAAGCTATGCTAAGGTCGTCCTTCTTGTACAGCAGGATTTGGCATCTGTTAAAAATCACGAAACATCTTTACGGGCAGTTGTGCCGCCAGAAAAGGCCCTTGTCATTATCATGTCTGCTCTTCACCAGTCGAGAAATAAAGTACCACTACCGGAGAGTGAATTTAATCAGACTTTAGAAGCTGCTTACCTTCTCATTGAGCTAAGTGAGTTTCAGCAGTACCTTGCAAGTTTTCTTGCATCCAAATTGAGTCAATTGGCTCCAAATGTATCGGCAATAATTGGTCCTACAACTGCATCTCAATTATTGATAGCTACTGGCTCTCTTCAGAACCTCTCATTAACACCAGCATGTAATCTACCGTCTTTAGGTGTTCGGAACCTTTCGTCATCGAAAACTACATCCCACGGTATAAGAGCCACGGGTTACCTCTACCATTGTGAATTGATTAATTTCCTACCTTCAGATGTACTTAAACAAGCAATGAGAATAACCAGCGCCAAAGTGGTGCTAGCGGCCCGAATTGACTTATCAAGAAGCTCTCCCGGTGGTGAATTAGGTGAAAAATACCGTGAAGAGATCAAGACTAAGATTGATAAGCTTCTTACTCCTCCTGAAGCAGTTAAAGATAAAGCACTAGCTGCGCCTGTTGAACAGAAGTCTAAGAAGAGAGGAGGCAGAAGATTTAGAAAGATGAAGGAAAGATTTCAAATGTCTGACCTTCGGAAAGCTCAGAATAAAATGGAGTTTGGCAAACAAGAAGATACTATAATGGATGGATTTGGTGAAGAAATTGGATTAGGAATGAGTAAGTCAGGCACTGGTGGCAGACTTAACATCCAGTCCAACTCCAACACGAGCGCCAAGATGTCCAAGGCAATGGTTGCTCGTTTACAAGCTCGAAAGCAACAGAGAACAGACGAACAACTTGATTCATTTACAATTCCTACGGTGCCAGTAAAAGCGCCACAAAAGGTGTTGGAAGAAAGCACAGAAAACAACAGCAGATGGCTCACAGGCTTGAAGAGACTGTTTCCTCAGGAATCCGGTGTCAAAAAGCAGAAACCAGAGTAAAGCAGCTTGATGTTGTCTATGGAATTGGCTGCAAATTTTGCGTATGTAAATTCTTTTCGATTTCGGTGGAAATTCCAATTTATTTTCAAAAAAGTTCACCATCTTATCAGCTTCTCTGCCCGTCATCTCCGACACCTTCTTTATTGTCTTCTTTCTCTCGTTTATTTTTAATACACGCCAGCCGTACTTGAAGTAGAATATGTCAATGTTGCACCCGTGCACCACGCGATGGTGAAAATTTTACGCCGTAAGAGTCATAGGTCTATATGCTAGTTATAGCGGGTTCTATCAGAAGTATTAAATTTAGACCTTATCATATTACGAGATTGATCCCACGATACCACACCATGTCGAAGCCCGAGAGTATAATCTCCGGTGAAACTACAGCACCAACCGATGCTCCAGTGAAGAAGGAAAAAACTGCTAAAGAATTAGAAAAGGAAAGGAAAAAGGCTGAAAAATTAGCTAAGTTTCAAGCTAAAAAAGCTAAGCAAGAAACCGATGCTAAAGCTAAACCAGCAGAATCCAAAAAACCAAAGAAAGAAAAGAAAGTCGCTGAACCAGTCCCAGAATATGTTGATCCAACTAAACTTGGTGAAAAAAAAGTATTGGCTTCATTAGAAGATGCTGCTTTCAAAGCTTATAACCCAAAGAACGTTGAAAGTTCATGGTACGAATGGTGGAACAAGCAGGGATTCTTTCAACCCCAATTCACTGAAGATGGGAAAATCAAGGAAGAAGGTGCTTTCACCATTCCTGCTCCTCCTCCAAATGTTACCGGTGCTTTACATATTGGACATGCTTTAACGGTATCTTTACAAGATACTTTGATCAGATACAACAGAATGCAAGGGAAAACCACTCTTTTCATTCCTGGTTTCGATCACGCCGGTATTGCTACTCAATCAGTAGTTGAAAAACAACTCTGGTTAAAAGAAAAGAAAACTAGACACGATTACGGCCGTGAAAAATTCATTGAAAAAGTCTGGGATTGGAAAGAAATTTATCATGAAAAGATTAGAAATCAATTCAAGAAATTGGGTGCTTCTTATGATTGGTCAAGAGAAGCTTTCACTTTAGATCCTGAATTAACTAAAGCAGTTGAAGAAGCTTTCGTTAGACTTCATGAAGACGGTACTATTTATAGAGCTTCTAGATTGGTTAATTGGTCTACCAAATTGAATACCGCTATTTCTAACTTGGAAGTTGACAACAAGACCATTCCTGGAAAAACCCTCTTAGCTGTTCCTAATTACGATAACAAAATTGAGTTTGGTGTTTTAACTTCTTTCTCCTATGAGGTTGATGGATTAGACGAAAAACTTACTGTGGCCACCACCAGACCTGAAACTATCTTTGGTGATACTGGTGTTGCTGTTCATCCAGATGATGCTCGTTATAAGCACTTACATGGTAAATTTGTTAAACATCCATTTTTGGACCGTAAAATCCCAATTATTACCGATGCTGAAGCTGTAGATATGGAATTCGGTACTGGTGCTGTTAAAATCACTCCTGCTCATGATCAAAATGATTACAGTACAGGTAAAAGAAACAATTTGGAATTCATCAATATCTTAACAGATGATGGTATTTTGAATGAAAACTGTGGACCTGAATGGAAAGGTATCAAGAGATTTGATGCCAGATACAAAGTTATCGAACAATTAAAGTCTAAAGGATTATACGTTGACCAAAAAGATAATGAAATGACCATTCCTATTTGTTCCAGATCAGGAGATGTTATTGAACCTTTATTGAAACCACAATGGTGGGTTGACCAAAAAGATATGGCTAAAGAAGCTATCAAGGCAGTCAAAAATGGTGATCTTATCGTCACTCCTAAGGTTTCAGAAGCTGAATACTTCCATTGGTTAGAAAACATTCAAGATTGGTGTATCTCGAGACAATTATGGTGGGGTCACAGATGTCCAGTTTACTTTGTAGAAATTGAAGGTAAAGAAAGCGACAGATTGGATAATAATTATTGGGTTTCCGGAAGAAGCTACGAGGAAGCACTTGCCAAAGCTGAAAAGAAGTTTGCTGGTGAAAAATTCCACTTGGAGCAAGATGAAGATGTTTTAGATACTTGGTTCTCATCTGGATTATGGCCACTTTCAACTTTAGGATGGCCAAATAAGACCAAAGATATGGAAAATTTCCATCCAATGTCTATGTTGGAAACTGGTTGGGATATTTTATTCTTCTGGGTTACTCGTATGGTGTTGATGGGTCTCAAATTGACTGGTGATGTTCCATTCAAGGAAGTTTTCTGTCACTCATTGGTCAGAGATGCTCAAGGTCGTAAAATGTCTAAATCATTGGGTAATGTCATTGATCCTTTGGATGTTATTGCCGGTATTCCATTAGAAAGCTTACATGAAAAGTTACTTACCGGAAACTTAGATCCAAAAGAATTGAAAAAGGCTACTGATGGTCAAAAACTTTCATATCCTAATGGTATTCCAGAATGTGGTACTGATGCCTTAAGATTTGCTTTATGTGCCTATACTACAGGAGGAAGAGATATTAATTTAGATATTTTGAGAGTTGAAGGATACAGAAAGTTCTGTAACAAGATTTACCAAGCGACTAAATTCGTTTTAGGAAGATTGGGAGATGATTTCAAGCCAGCACGTTCATCGTCATTAACAGGACAAGAATCATTAGTTGAAAAATGGATTTTACATAAATTAACTCATACTAGTAAGGCAGTAGCAGAAGGTTTAGAAAATCGTGATTTCTTTGAAGCTACTAATGCCATTTACAATTTCTGGTATGATTTATGTGATGTTTATATCGAGAATTCCAAATCTTTAATTCAAGATGGAACACCTTCTCAACAAACATCTGCTAAAAACACATTGTATACTTGTATTGATGGAGCTTTAAAAATAATTCATCCATTTATGCCATTTATTACTGAAGAAATGTGGCAAAGATTACCACGTCGTGAAGGAGATGAAACACCATCGATTGTTATTGCTAAATTTCCAAAATATGAAGATTCTTTCGATAGTATTAAATCATTACAAGCATATGATTTGGTATTAGAAGTAACTAAAGGTGCAAGATCAGTATTATCTCAATATAATATTTTAAAGAATGGACAAGTTTATATTGAAACTAGTGATGCTGAATTTTACAAGGTTGTTAAAGAACAACAAGATTCAATTGTTTCATTAATTAAAGGAGTTGAAAAAATTGATGTTGTTCAATCATCTGATGAAGTACCTTCAGGGTGTGCTTTACAAGCTGTTAGTTCAACAACCACTGTTCATGTTTTAGTTAAGGGACAAGTTGATTTAGATTCAGAAATTGCTAAAGTTCAAAAGAAATTAGCCAATGCTCAAGAAAATGATAAGAAACTTAAAGAGTCAATAAGTAAATTTACTGAAAAGACAAAGGAACAAGCCAAAGAATCTGCTTATAAGAGAGAAGAGAATATTAAAGCTGAAATTGAAGGTTATGAAGCTACAATTCAAATCTTAGAGAAATTAAAGCTTTAAGTGATATTTAATGTAAATAACAATGTATTGACAAGAGAGTATGTGTAGGGAAAGATAGAAGAGAAGAGAGAAGAGAGAAGAGAGAAGTAGAATGGAAAATAGAAGTAGTGAAAGGTACGGATAAAACTTGTGGATGAAAATTCATTGAATGGTTCGGATGGCTGGTTGTGTAACAATAGAATATTGTGTAAAAATCACAGTTTTCAAAAACCTCAACGCAATTGTCATTCAACATGTAGCATTTCATCAATTGAGTCACCACAGGTGATTTTCATCAATTATAGTGAACATCTTCATTTAAAAGTGAACTTTCTATATTACCATAATGGGGACTCGGTGATCAAATTCGGGATTTGGATGCAGGAAACTGAGCGTCATAACTTACAGATCCAGAACAAACGGATATAATTCTAACGCTTCGACGACATTCCAAAAAATACTTATTGCATCATTAAAATCATGCAAAACCTGTATATAAACCTGATAATCAATAACATTTTCGTAACCATCAAATAAGATTGGAGTGCATTTAAATTTAAAATGCAGTTTCATTTATCAGCGTGACCCGTAAAGCGCACTAAATCACTGAATTTCATGTTAATCCACACGAACTAAGACAGTTTTGTTATTGTTTAAGCTGCAGGATACGTGGCGAATACACTTCAATTTCAATTTCATTTTTTACTAATTAGGTTAAACTAGGGGTATAAATATGGAGCCATATCCACAGATCAATTGAATTTGTTATTAGTTTTCAATAAAACAAATAAATATACAATGGGTTTCGACGATTTAATTAATAAAGGAAAAGAATTTGCCGCTGGTAAAGACGGTGACTACTCTGAAGTTAAAGAAGATGCTCAAGATGCTTATGCTTCTTACAAAAAAGATGGTTCTTTCAATGCTAAAGAAATTTTCTCTGAAGTTAAGAAAAACCACTCTGGTTCTGATTCTAAAGACTCTAAAGGTTCTAAAGATTAAGTAATCGTATTGAATAAACAGGTTTTATAATTTGGTGTAGAATTGTAGACTTTGATCCTTACACTGATGATTTGACCCCTAATTTGCTCCTATTTGAACCACATCATCAGAATTCATCATGCTTGTTTGTTTAGGATTCAATTCATTACGAATTGGTCCATATTACTGCTCTTTATGTTGTATTTATGTTCTTATCGTAATTGTGCCACAGCTACATTTCCTTAACCGTTGGATTCTGCTGCCATTAGCATCTCCCAAATAGTGACTATTCCCGTGACTCCAGCCATTGGAGTCCAAACGCGAAAAATTCAAAAAATCATCAAAATTATCAAAATCTACTCATTTCTCTTCTTTCTGCATATTTATGGATCTCATTGACCACGCCATAATTCCTCGGTCATTCTTCGAGGATTCGGTACGTCACTTCGGAGCTATCGATAACGTTTTAAACCTACATTTTTCATCTCATGTAACTCCAGCTCCGCTAGCTAAACTTCTTGATTCTGCCGCGTCTTTATGTATGAGAAGAATTAACTTCTTATCATTTGAAACCATTCTTCTTTTTTCTCCTCAAATGTATAAAGTCATGATAGTTGGTGGAAAGCACGTCATAACGCTTCCTGACCATGTAGCAGTGGCGGATTTTAATAAGTTGATACCAATAAGGAAAATTGAATACGTTAAACATATCAATCATTGGATTAAATCGAATCAACTCATGAACCACATTCCTGGGAACCCGATTTCACGCCTTGTTGTTACGAGTTCTACTCGATCGTCTTCATCGCCAACCAAAATCGCTAAACCTCCTAGATTTGACTTGAAAAATGATTCTTCAAAGTATAAATTTAAAGCGAAGACCGAAGCCAAACAGATCGAACTAAGTAATGGACTTTCTCTTTTAGAAAGAATTCGTTTAAAGGAACAAATTAATAAGGAGTCAAAAGCATCAGAGTGTCCTGCTGATAAATACGATAAATATATTCAAAGTAAATTGGTGCCCATTTACGATATCATTTATGAAGTTTCAATGACTTCATCACAAACTCTTACTTTGAAGAAGATCATGGGACAAATCCAAGATTCACTCGACTATCCGATTTCAGAACTGGAAGTTGTGGATGTTATTCGAGCAATCTGTGCTAAACTCGATAAAATTCAGTTGATAACCAGAGCTTCAATGTCTACGGTGAGAGTAAGTGGGTTGGATCGAGACAAAGACGTTCAGGTTCTCAAGGGGAAGCCACTGGAGGAGAAAACAGAAGAAATCCTTTAAACAGGAAACACACAAAGTGAATCACGACTTGGTCTACAATTAATTTCAAATGTTCACTCACTACAACATTGCATACTTACTATTAGCATTTAAATACACGATACACATCTATTAATCTCTCACAGCAATATCGGCAGCACCTGAATTCATAAAGTAATGTTTAAGAACGATTTCAATTGCCCAAGTTACACCCAAATCAGCTAAAATACATCCAGTCAATTTTGTTTTAAAATCAAAGCTCATAGGAACAAATTTCATGGCTTCATTTAATTCAGGCATAAATTCAGTTGATCCAGCAAGTGCTAAAGCAGCAACTCCTAATAATCCATAGTACATTCCTTTATTATCCTTGATACTTTCTCTGAATGGTAATCCTTGATAATTAACGGCAAAAGTTGAAACTTGTTGAGCTAATTGTAATAAGAACATACCAGTATTTAATAACGATGGAGAAAATTCTTTTTCCAAATCAATTTGAGGTTCTCTTGGTTCCAAAATGTAAATTTCTCTAGTAATATAGATTAAAGTGATGATATGAACAGCAAATTGTCCTAAAATTGATCCCATAATATAAGTATTAAAAATACCTGATGGAGGTCTTTCTTTAGATAATTTTTCAATTGGTTTTCCTCTTGAAATACTTAAGAAACAAACACTTAATAAGATCCCAGAAACTGTAGATTGACCATCACCAAATTTAATACCAGATAAAAATAATACTGATAAGGAGTAGGCGGAAATCAAACAATTTAATGCCAAAATCTTATACATTTGAATAGTTGATACCAAAGCACAACGACCTTGACGAATAATGTGAGTAACGGTAGAAACAGCTGATAATTTTGAAGTAAATGGTGCAGCAACTGAAGCATCACCTAATTTCAAAGTTGGAACATCTTCTTCATCATCTGCATCATTCAATGCTCCTAAGAAGGCGTCAGCCATATTGACATTACCTTGACCTTGACCGGTTTTCTTAACAGGTTGAATAACTCCACCATTTTGATTAGCTAACAAAACTGTTTGCTTAATTTCAGGAGTGATTTCAACACCTCTTTTCTCTAATGTTTCCAAATATTTTGGATTACTAGGTCCTGGTGGATACAAATGAGCAATGATAGCAGGAACTGGTGGTGGAGGTCTATTCCAATTAGCGAAAATATCAACTTGTTTATCGTAAACTTTCTTAGTAGCTTCAATCTTTCTGTTATCAGCAATTCTCTTCATACCTTCTTCAGTTCCATTCAATAAAGCAACACCAATATGAGCTTGTTTTAAAGCACCCACATCGTTAGTTCCGTCACCACACATCAAAGTACTGTAGCCAGCATCCTTCAAAGAAGTTAAAATAAACTCTTTTTGAGAAGGTGAAACTCTAGCGTATACCCAAGTATGTTTCAATAAGTCTAAGATTTGAACGTGTTCGGATAAGTGATTTAAAGCATATCCAGTAATACAAATATCGTGTTTTTTAAATAATTCCAAGTCAATAGCGTCGGTACTTTTATAAGGAATCACAACGGTTTCCTCAACATTTCTCCACACCAAGTTTTGCTCTTCGTCCACGGTGTGGTGGGCTTCAGGAGCATCTAAAATCAAAACATCTTTAGTGGTGATGGCAACTTCCTTGGCAACATGACAAGCAGTCAATGGATTATCACCAGTAATCATTACACAACGATGAGACGATTCATTCAACATATGGATGGTTTCAACGGCATCCTTCTTCAAAGGACAGTGGAAAACGATAAATCCAGCAAAGTGTAACTTGCTTTCAACGTCATTTCTGTTGATCTTAGTAACGGCAACACTGGATTCTAAATACTTATAAGCCAAAGCTAAAACTCTAGATCCTGACTTGGTAAACGACTTGAAGATTTCTTCGTAGTTTTCTGGAGCATCAACCAACATAGAATGGATGGTTTCAGGAGCTCCTTTCACAGCAACAAAGTTTTTATTTGGTAATGAATTGATGGAGGTAATAGCAGAAGATCTTTTTAAAGCAGACGAGAATTGGAAACGACGTAAAATTTGAATCTTGGCAGGTTTTGATAATTTTTTTCCTTTAATACCAACTTTTTCAACTGTATCATTCTTTCCAACTGTCCATTGAGCGGCTTTTAATGTAGCTTGTTCCATTGGATCACCTACAACATCACCATCATTAAGTCTGACTAAAGCGTGGGCAGAACCCAAAACAAACAGAGTAGTTTCTGGAGCTTCATCACAAGAGTATAAATGACGAGGGTCATCAGAATGTAATCCAGCTAAACCTTCAAAAACCAAATCTTCAGCAGTTAAAGTACCTGTCTTATCAAAACAACAAACGTCGATACGACCAGCCAAAGGAATTCTGAATGGTTCGGTACAGTAAATGAAGAATTTTTGTAAGGATGCCAATGATGCATTGACAGCCATAGTTAATTCCATAGGTAATTCAGGAGGAACAACTGAAGTAATAACAAGAATACAATCTAAAATTAATTTAGATTGAATTCTACCCATTCTAGTTCCTTCAACCCAAACGTACCATGAAGCGGCAATAGCAAAGTTCAACAAGAATAAAATAAAGAGGAAAGCTTCTTTATTTCCAGCAGAAACTCTTTCACTTGAGAAAATCATCATACGAACCAAAGAACCTTGAGAAGTTTCAAATCCAGTCTTAGCAACATAAGCTAAAGCACCATGATCTGGAGCAATAGGAATACTAGAATTTTCTGGTTTAGTAACTTGTAAAGCCATAGTTCCACCATGTAATAAAGAATTTTTATCAAAACCTTCTGGTTGCAAAAGATCTTCACCAGGTCTCAATTTAATGGATTCTTTCAATAAAGGAGTTGATTCTCCCGATAACATGGCTTCATTTACAATAGCAGAACCATCTAATAATAATAAATCACAAGGTAAAGCACTATCTTCGTTAGTTCTAGTAACAGAAACAATATCACCAGGTAAAAGGTCAGTAGTTTCAACTTGTTTCCATTTACCATCTCTAAATACATAAACTGAATAAGGTTTAATACCCATAGTTTGAAATTCTGCCATGGTTGTTCTTCTTTGGAAAACAGTAGTCATTTCAAAAGAAACTAACATGAAAAGAGAGAAAAGTGAATAATACCATTGTTCATCCATACACCATAAAGCAACACAAAAAATTTGAAATACAAAGAATGGTGCAACTACATGTTCTCTGAAAAGTTCTAAGAAAGTAGGAATTGGAATGTCAAATTTATTGTAACCATAATTTCTGTAAGATTTTTCTAAATCTCCATTAAGACCTTTAGTTGATTGGAAATAAGATAATGGAGGTAATTCGTCAAATTTAAACTCAGGAGGAGAAAATTTTGATAATTCAGGATGGAATAAATGACGTCTTTTTTGATAAAGGAAACTTACTTGAGACTGACCATCATGGAAAGTTTCACGAATAATTTCACAAATTTCACCAATACCTGAATTTGGAGCAGGAGTGATTTTAACATACTTGGCTTCTGGAATGGTGTTGACTTTGGAGTAGTTAAACTTGGCATTGATCTCAATGTTCCAGTAAGGCATCAACCAAAAAAGTAAATTAAAAGATACAATGGCTAATGTGAATACAAAAGTCCATTCTGATCCTCCAATATACTCATCATATTTAGTCAAATAAATCTGAAGATAAATAGGGTAAGCTATAACAAATGGCCATACCCAAGGTCTAAGGATTAAAGCCTTCGGTACTAGCAATTCAGCTTTCAGAATTGCCGGATTATTGACGATTTCAGACATGCTGTAGTAGAGCCGACGATTGCCACGAGTGAAAAAATTATACCTTGTCGTGTGGCAACGATAAGAAAAAACGCCCGTACCCCCAGACACC
The DNA here is from genome assembly GCA_030578455.1 of Metschnikowia sp. yHQL527. Classification (NCBI taxonomy): domain Eukaryota; kingdom Fungi; phylum Ascomycota; class Pichiomycetes; order Serinales; family Metschnikowiaceae; genus Metschnikowia; species Metschnikowia sp. yHQL527. The sequence continues at coordinate 105,414 of JAJMRR010000021.1, read as the reverse complement.
CGGAAAGATTAATGAAAGACATTAAGTACAATTGTCGGTCAGAAGTACAATTTCTGCTTACAAGCCAGACCAGACTATTCGAGGTAGGTCGCTAAAGTAAAGGGTTGAGAGAGATAACTTTCGTAAGCAAAACTTTTCAGACTCCCCAAAACCTGCTCAATCAGATCTTATCTCCGAATCTAGCGGTTTGGTGATTCTACTCCTAAACTTGCCAAAGGTTCCAGAACCCTCTTCCTGGTCTATCTTCCCGTCCACTTTTTGCTTTAGTCTCTCTTGTGCTGTAGTGTGTGTCGTATCCACAGTTCCTCCTTATTTGGCTGCAAACTGTGGCTATATCGCGATATATAGCAATTTTTTCCCCATATTAAACCTCCAATGTCTTTCCAAGAAATCCCCCAGCTAGATTTCCAGCGCAGTTTAGACCCTAAGACCAAAAACCAGTTCCTTAGTGAGCTTCGTGATGCTGTTTTGAACGTGGGCTTTTTTTTATTGGTTAATTTTGAGTCAGTAGGTCCTTCAAAATCTGATCGTAATGCTATTGCTAATCAGGCAAAGGAATTCTTCCTGCTTAGCCCAGAGACTAAATCTAAATGTGAAATGATTCATTCTCCCCATTTCTTGGGGTATACCCGTCTTGCTAACGAAATTACGGCTCTTCATACCGACTGGAGAGAGCAAATTGACCTTGCAACAGAACTTCCAGCACCTAAATCAGATGAACCAATCTATCGTAATGTTGAAGGCCCAAATTTGTGGCCTGAACAATCAGAGATCTCTAATTTTCGCCCCGTGGTACAGAACTACATCGTGAAGATGACTCTGTTGGCTACCGCTGTTAGACATCTTGTCTCTGAATCAATTGGTCTCAAACCAACAGCTTTCGATGAATATTTTAAGCCAAATCAGCAGTGTAAAATGAAACTTATCGCCTACCCTGACTACAGCCAGCTTCACGGCGCTAAATCTGTGGCCCTTGATGATAAGCCTGACTCTGTGGGCCAAGGATGTGGGCCACATAGAGACTCTGATTTCCTCACTTTTATCTACCAAGCTTCTGGTAACCTGGAATCGCTTCAGGTGCAAAATTTTCAAGGTGACTGGATCACCGTTCCTAACGTACCCAACTCTTTAGTGGTTAATGCCGGACAGACCCTCGAATCAATAACTATGGGTGTGTGTAAGGCAACCATTCATCGAGTATTGATTCCAAAAGCTGGCTCAGGGACCAGAATTTCAATTCCATTTTTTCAAACTATTGACTTGGATAGTACCAAGAGCGCCGTAGACGATTTACCTGCAGAATTGGTTCGCCAGGCTGCCGACCGTGATCTGCTTATCGATAAGTGGGGCGTTGATGTGGGATTTCAATTTAAACCTAACGCAGGTACTCCGGTAGGATGGGCAGTATTCCGTAACAGAATCAAGAGTCACCAGGATGTCGCTAAGAGATGGTATCCTGAAATCCTTCGAGAAGTCCTCGGTCTGTACTAACAAGATCTAACTCTATGATTTAGGTTTATAGTAACTACATGTTATTGATTAAAGATGTATAGCAGTGAAGTGACTGGGTGAAAAGTAGATATATGAAGGTCAATTGCCATCAAAACGTCTCCTTTTACATTGGAGACAACTCGTAGTCGTTCTTGGCCGTTCGTGGTCGTTCGTAGACATTTCCAGCCATGATTTTAAGATGATGGAACCGACAGTTTTCTGTGCCTAATGCTGCATGTTGAGTTAAAAAGGTAATCAAATTGGGAAATTTGCATCAAAAACCGAAAATCACACAAATTATGAAATCTTCCAAAATGACCCCCACACCTTCAGTCATATCACCATAGTCCAATCAGCTTCATTGTAAGTAGATTTTCATCTCTACCTAACTCTTTTTTTTAAAATTTCAAACCCTGTCCTGGTGTACCACCAGGTCTTATCGTCACTGTCCTGCACAAAATCTCACCGGTATAACAGCGTCCGGCATCTCATCTCTCTTCTACTAAAACCAATGGCTCGGGAAGACCATCTTAGAAAAGGGTCTGATGTTTCTGCGTATGAAGCACTTGTGGCGGGGTCAGTTTCGGGTGCAATTGCAAGGTATGTTTAGAAAAATTTGGTGATATATTTCTTCAGTTTACTAACATTCACAGAGCAATTACGGCTCCATTAGATACGATAAAAATACGACTTCAACTCCAACAACACCAAGTATCTACATCGTACAACGGTCTAAATACAGTGAAGAGTCTTCTTCGAAACGAAGGGGTCGTAGCTCTTTGGAAAGGTAATGTTCCTGCTGAAATCATGTACATTCTTTATGGTGCATCACAATTCACATCCTATTCAGTGTTTAATAGGCTTTTGGAACTGGATAGCTACAATTTGCCTCCATCTGCTCATTCTTTGTTGGTAGGAACGAGTGCTGGCGCTTGTAGTACATTAGTAACATATCCATTTGACTTATTGAGAACAAAGCTAGCAGCTAATTCTTCTAGACAGTTTCTTTCTATGGCTACAACAATTAAAGATATATGGCATCAAAAAGGAGTTCTTGGTTATTTCATGGGAATCCGGCCATCTTTACTTTCTGTTGCAGCCAATTCGGGAATCATGTTCTGGTCTTACGAGATGGCCAGAGAAGTATCAAGAGATTCAAATATTCCCTTTGTTGAAGGATTATGTGGGCTTTTAGCTGGAGGTGTATCCAAAGGATCAACATTTCCTCTAGATACACTTAGAAAACGAATTCAAGTCTCTCACGATACCCACAAGGCCAGCAGACTTTTGATACAAATCGTTAAAAATGAAGGAATCCTTGGTCTTTACAAAGGTTTCGGAGTAAGTTTATTGAAAACTGCTCCAACAAGTGCATTATCTCTATTTACCTACGAATACACATTGAATGCATTAAGGCATTTTGATGAAAAAATATAGCTTATATAATATTTATTAATGAAACGAATCATGTTAGTTTTGGGTCCTAGCTTGTATTAAAACAAATACTCATTATCTCCATCGTCACGATCATCTTCAAAATCGCCGTACTCCAAGCTATCGCCAACGTTAATGAACTCACCGTCTTCATCAATGGTCTCAATTCCTCGAATTATCGCCTCTTCATCGTGTTCATCGTCTGGTCCATAGTACTTGGTGAACAGTTGTGGCAGGATGTACTCGTTATCGTAATCCTTGGCTGGCAGAATATACTCCTTGTCATTTTCAGAGGTGGTTTCACTTGGGTGTGTTTGACTGGGACCTGATTTGATACTTGAAACATCTTTCGAATGCATGTAAAGAGATTGTGAGTTTGCAAGAATGTTATTAAGTCGGGACTGTTTCCGTGATATAGGTGAGTTTTGGACAGAGAGTGGTGAGTATTGTGACGACAATGGTGATTGTGCAGGAGACAGCGGACGATCTACTTCTGGCTCTGGTGAGTCGAGAGTAAGCTGTTGCTTTATGTACATTGGCAAGTTTTCTCCCACCATTGACACTCTTCTTGATTTTTTAACATCTGCCAGAACCTGACCTGGTCTCTGGGCCGGTTTTTCAGCAGGAGTAGTTTCGGGAGCAGCTGGCGGCGGTGGTTTACTTTTATTCACTGACTTATCCCGAGTCAAGAATTTGAATGTTTTCAGTACACTTTTTAGTCTATTTTTAATAAGCACATTCGAAGAAGTACCTGCCAGAGATCCTTCCGATTTTTGTGATGTGATATTTGGTTTTGTAATGACATTGATGTGGGTTGTAGACACAGCAGCGGCTTTGCTCAAACTGGAGTCTCGTCGGTGCAAACCCGGTCTCAGAGGAACGATATCAGGATGGTAGTTCATGAGATCTAGCGACATTCGGCGCTGGGTCGTAGAGAGCTGAGGAGGATCTTTTCGAGTGGGCTGAGCAGGAGGTCGAAGGGAAGGTTGTGGCACGGACTCAGGCAAATGATGTGTCGAATCTTTGGGACCTATTGGGTTCAAGTGAGAATTCAAGTCCTTTGACTTCGAATCTGAGTCAGGCTTTGGTTCAAAATTCACATCCGAATTCAATTCCTGCTCTTGCGGCAACACTGACTCAATTAAAGACTCGACTTTATGACGGATAAGTGAATTAGGCAAGCCAATAGCAGCGGAGAATTGCTGGTCAGAAGTATTGAGCTCCAGCTTTAAGGAATCCACGTAAAGCTCGTCAACTTTCATTTTCAAAAAGAACAAATCAGGAACCTCAACCAAATTGGCAACATGATCCCATTGGACCTGCAGAAAGAACAGCGAATCGACCGCAGGCCATGTTCCAATCGAGGTCAAGTACTGCTGGAGCCTTAGGGTTTTGTCATCGTTCCAAGGCAGGATTATGTCAGACATTCAACCGGCAAAGTTTTGTTTGCAATTAAAGAATATCAGAGTCGTTTAAAGGTTCTAAAGTCTTCTGGAAGCTTCCGGAACAAAGGACAATTTGTGATTTACAATGGAACTGTGGTTTATGGAGATGTAGGTTTATGTGAGTATCGCACCTTATCGAAATCCATCACAAGCTTACAAAGTGACAAGAACGTGCACCATCCTGAGCCAGCTCCCACAGTACTTGTTCGTGCTTGAAACCAACGAGAGAACCTCCAGCATTCCGTCGAGTTACCCCATTAAGTATTTCAAAGCCGTCAACTGAAGATCTCCTATTTGAGCCATCTGCTGCAACCTCTTTTGGTGCCATGCCATGTCGGTGATTCCGCTCTCACAAGAAGTCCAGTCTCTACTACGCTCTCACACAATGATTGGCTCAGTGGAGGATGCTGTTCTTGAATTACTTCATAATGCTGTTGACGCAGGCGCTACATCCATTACTATTCGGGCCGATTTCTCTACTCTCAGTGTACTTGTCGCCGATAACGGCACAGGAATTAAATCATCCTCGATTCCCAATATCGCCAGACGGCACTGGACCTCAAAACTTCGACTGCTTGATGACTTGACGTCGCTTTCTACATTTGGTTTCCGCGGAGAGGCTCTCAGCTCATTGGCTGAAGTTGCATCTGTTTCAATAATATCAAAGACATCTCAGGACCAGGATGAACCTCCCAGGGTATTCTTAGGCAAAAATAACACTCCAGCAGTCGGTTCAGATTCACCTGGGCCCTTTTTTTCAGTAGAACCCATTAGATGTTCTGGTACCATCGTTTTAGCAACACATCTTTTCAAAGACCTACCCGTCAAGCGAACCTACCAGCTTCAGGTCGGACTGCATCACAGAATAGAGAACCTACGGCGTATTATTGTGGAGACTTTGACTACACGGCCTGAAGTAAGTGCCCATTGCACTTTGAAAGAAACAGATGGAAGGGAGACGGTTATTTCGGTCAACAAAATACCCAAAATGTTCACGGAGAAAAGCAGACGACTTGAAAGGCCATCACAGGTTATACGTGAAGTCTATGGGTCGCTGATGTTTGCAGACCACAAAAACTTCGATGCTTCGTTTCTGAAATACTCTTTATACGGAGTAATTGGCACAGCTCCGTCCACGTCAAAAAATCATCAATTCATTCTAGTTAATGGCCGACCTTGCATAGTGACAGACACTGAATCACGAGATATCAACGGGTTGTTTGTGAAGAATGGATTTGGTCAAAATGTTCTACTGTCGCCATCCAAAAGAACACCTCGATATCCAGTATTTGCAATTTGCATCCAGTGTCCACTAACCGTCGCCGACATGGTACTGGACCCCCAGAAAAAAGTACTGCCTCCAGAATGGTCACTCTTGCTCGATATGATTACTCGTGTGTTTGAGTCGTTCTTAGCAAAAGACCGTGTTGGTAAGAGTCCCAGAAAGCTATCAAGCACAGCATTTACTCCGACTGTGAGTCACACAACCCCAAGCCCCAGACGGACCCCGAGTTCAAGGCCAGAAAGAAGGACCCGATCTTTGAGTCCAGAGAAAGTCGTCTCGGCGCCGAGTATGTCGTTTCCAAAATCCGTCTCTATATCCAGACATGCTTTAGGAAATAGTAGGGTTATCAGCCAGGTCTTTGACCGTTTTTTTCTATTGACTACATCCACAGGTCAATTGTTTGCAGTGGACCAGCACGCATGCGACGAGAGGATCAGAATAGAGTCTTTTTTGAATGAGTTTATACTGTCGGTATCGTCAGAGTCTATTAGTGTCGTTCTTGACGATCTGGCTACGTTTGAAGCTACAACTTCACAAATAAATCTTCTTCAAACTCACCAGAAAGCCCTGCTCCTGATAGGTTTTGCATACAGTACGAACCACGACTCCTTCACGATTACCCATGTGCCTGTGCCAGTTTTTGGACGAGCAACAACGTTGGTAGTCAAAGACGAAATTCTACAGTACGTTAGTGATTTGGAATGCAGGAAAAAGCTAGCGTTCCAACCTGGTCATACAAGCGATTGGTTCGCTCGCGTGAAAGATCTCCCGAAGTTAATTGTCGACCTTCTCAACTCAAAAGCTTGTAGGTCGTCGATAATGTTCGGCGATGTGCTCACCTTGGATGAAATCAAGTACTTGGTACAAAAATTACACCAGTGTCACCAGCCATTCGAGTGTGCCCACGGCCGGCCTACTATCGTACCGCTACCCCTAGTCTAAAAATCACGGTGGTATAACTAAATACTACACATATACTAAAATAGCCCAAAATTAAGTAGTTGAAATTTGAACGTATATATTTTGCTCATTTGCAACTTTTCACTCGCACAATAACATCTACTCCATCATGATGAGTACGCCCAAGAAACCTACGGCCTCAGACGACAGCGAGGTGTTTTCTACCCCGTTGCAGAAACTCCTGTCGTCGTTGACGGAAGTGGACTCAAGACTTCCCGTGACCCGGTATCAAAAACATGGAATCATCACCAAGAACGAACCCATCGAATTTGGCACCAGCAACTCGATTCAAAAAATGACCAGCCAACTACCGGAATCTTCTGTCAGCTCATTGTTCAGCAAACCGCTCAAGAAGACAGAACTGTCTGAAACCACAGACCCAATCATTTACTACAAGCCGCCGTCTGCCAGCAGCCGATATGGATTTAAAAATCTTCTTCCTCCCAATATAAGTCAAGGAGGTATTTATAAAAGTAAACATCCCATTATCGTCCAGGGCAGAGACAAACCCATTGTCTCGTCAGAGTCTCGTCAAATCAATGGCGACGAAGACGACGACGATATCGATGATGGTCCAACAGGAGAATGGATGAGTCCAGTAGTGAAAACAGCACTTTCTCGTCAAGTCAATAAGGAATCACTCTTTAGAAAACTAGTGTTGAACGGACTTCTCTTTTTGATTTTCAAACTCACAGTGGCATTCAGTAAATACGTTTATGCATTCTACGTATTGCAACAGAGTAATGGCCAACAGAGTAAATTAAAAGAATTCATCAAAGACCAGGAACAAGAACCACAATGGCAGTGGTGGTTACAAATCATACTGTTTGCCATAAATAGCATTTTCATCATCAATTGTGTTGTTAGTGGGATTCAATTGGCCAAACCTCATGATCAGTGCTGGGACCTTCCGTTAACTCCCAATCAAAGACGTCTTTTGGGACTACATGAAACTACAGAAGACATAGACGAATCGGAGATCATTGTTAAACAGAGAAACTTCAAAGCCAAAGTAAACAGTAGAAGCCAACAACTTCCAAAATATCCTTCATTAAATTCAAGATCTTTATACACCATGAAGAAAAGCACTACACCTAAAGAAGAGCCAGAAATTGCATTGTCATACCTGGTACCTCGAGGATTACGAACTTTAAATAAACCCGTGGTCAAGACCCAAAATCCAGCATTGACAAAGAAGTTTGAACAGAAGTATAACATTGATTTTGGCTTTGATGGTATAGATACTGCAAATGTCTTAAAAGGGATCTAAACTTAAAGCTGTTTTGACGTTAAGTTCCCACGCAATTTAGGTGCAGACGAGTGCATCTGAGCCATGCAGCTGATGCATATTGGTGCAGCTATGCCTAACTAAACATCAAGCTACTCAGCTCAAGAGAACCGAAAGGAATCGACTGAAGAGACTGTCGTTCGCATGTTCCAACTTCCATCTGCGATCGGCCTCATTTCATCGTATTCTGTCGTTCTCTGTGAAGTGCAATTTATCAGGTGGATCTCAAGTAGTTTCGTGCCATTTACTAAACCATTACTAAATCATTGGCCTTGAGCCGATACCTCGTCATTAGATGCTTGTTAATCAACCCCATTAAGGGGTCCTGTCACATGCTGAGGTCAGATTTAGGCCGATACGACCGATTCTTCACATGTTTTTGCGGGGCGCATCGACTCCACTATTTTCACTACTACATACTTATATGGTTATATAGCCTTAGTTTTAATTTTCAATATAGCCATACTTAAGACTCCTAATCTTTTAATTCGTCATGTCTGAAATGCCCGATAGGCTCCCGTTTGAGGAAGCATTCAAAGTGATAAAAATTGATGAAGAAAATTACATTGGTGCTCATCCTCTTCGACTTCCAATCATTGGCGCAAGAGGAGTCTATGGAGGTCATACTTGTGCTCAAACTCTACTTGTAGCCATGGAATCGGCTCCAGATTATGTCCCTCACTCCTTTCACTCCTACTTCATTAGAGCCGGTAGCGTAGCGGTACCAATGGAATTCAAGGTTGAAAAATTGCACGACGGGAAGACATTCACCATGAGATCAATTGTGGTTATTCAACAAGGTAAACCTAGATACTCGGCATTGGTATCACTTGTAAAGAAAGGTCATAAACCAAGTAACCTGCCAGTTCCTGATATTCAATTCCCACTCTCTAAATTGCACAGTAAGTATCCTGATCCAGATAAGCTCAAAATTATTGAACATACTGATTATGTCAGAAATGCTTACACCAAAGAATTCACTCATTTTGAAGAATGTCCTGAGGAATTTAACCAGCCTCCCTCGAAAAGATGGGTAACTGTATGGAGCGGAATTAATAACGGTACGGAAAATGACAGATCTTCATTCTCAGACCCAAAGTTTAACTATGTTGGTCTTGCAGATTTATCCGATAGTGCATTACTTACTACACTAGCGAGAATCCTTCATCTTGGTTGGAATCCCACTGTAAACAATCCCTATGAGACATTTGATGAAGGTAGAGACGCTTCAGAAGCATTGATGAAAAATTCATTGAATATGCTTCATATCTTTCACTATAATGCTATGTCTCTCGATCATCACATTTACTTCCACCTGGAGGCAGACCCGCTTGATGTGTGTAAAGACTGGCTCACATTGACGTATCAGGCTAAAACTCTTTCTAACGATAGAACTCTCGTTAGAGGGTGTATGTTCAACAAGCACGGAAAGTGTGTAGCTACAGTCATACAGGAGGGATTAACGTACTTTTTCCCCGGAGTCACCGATCCAGCCAAGCTCTAAACCAAGCAATAGGTCCCAGAAAAGCAATCCAGATAAGAGGGTATAAGGTTTACGTTTATAGCAATTGAGGCCAAAGGTGTAGCAAGGAGGTTAAGGTAGAAAGTTAGAGGGCAGAGAGTTAAAGGCTGTGAAGTTTGGGGCTAGAATTCGAGGGTGAATACTAGAGGTTGAAAGTTTACACTAAATTGTGTAGGTTTTGGCTAGAACTAGATGGGTAAGCCCAATAGTGGTAAGGTTTACAGGTTAAGTTTTATCTCCAAAACTTATCTTCACCTCCAACTGTTCACACTCAGTTTGTAGAAACTCACTGAGATTTACAAATACATTGGCATGAGTTTATAGATTTCATAGACAGAAATCAACGACAAGATCAAATTAGACTCTTTCACCTATTTAGGAAATAAATCCAGGAAGTTTAACCTTCATAACCCGTACACCATGAACATTAACCCAAGCCTAACGCAAGCCAAGCCTAGCCCAAGCCAAGGTTGAAACCAAGCCCTTTCCCGTATCGCCACAGTAACACCACAACCCAAAAATATGTTAGGCCGGTTATTGCATGTGAACCCCGTCAGGTGCGCTCGAGTGCATGTGCGCCGGAAAAAACGATAACGGAGTTTTTTTTTCCGAGGCCTCTAAATTTGCTGCCAACCTCGGTCTAACATCGATGAGCTAACATCAGTTATAAACACGTTGATACGTAGGAATTTGTTTTAAAAGATTATATTCGATATGTCGATTACTTCAGATGTTCACATTTCATCTTCGCGTTTACAGAAGGCATTTGACATCAAGAAAATTGATAATTTACAATTTGTGGGTGTAAATACCTTAAATAAACCATCTCCTAATTCTAGAGGTATTTATGGTGGAAATTTATGTGGTCAAGCCCTTTTGGCGGCAATGGAAACGGTAAAACCAGGATTCACACCTCATTCTCTTCATTCATACTTTGTTAAAGCTGGTGTTGATACAAAACCATGTACTTATAAAGTAGAAGTCATTAGTGAAGGTAAAAGTTTTGCTAATCGTCAAGTTCGTGTTGAACAAGATGGAGAATTAAAATATCTTGTTATGGTATCACTTACTCTGAAGAACTCTTTTTCAAAGTATTCTAAAAGTTATCATAATGCCAAAGATAAGTCAAAAATACTGGCACCTATAGAATTTCAAAAAACCATTAGTCCTGATTTTCACAAATACAAACATGATGATCTTCTGGTTAATGTCAATGACCACACGAAAACTTTGCATCATAAATTCCCTCCAAACTTTATTGATCATAAGCTCAATAATGGTGAAGCACAAAAATCTGCTGGTGACAGAGACTTGTCGTTCTGGATAAAAGTTGACGATGCTCATCTCAAATTGAATGAATCAGCATTTAATAAGTTTAAGTACGCCGGTTTAGGAGTAATTTCCGACTCTTTATACCTTACATCATTATCAAGAGTCTTACACTTACCAATCACAAGTAGCCCTGACGGAATTGGGTCTAGTGGTGGAAAAGGAGATCATTTTTTCAGTGTAAGTCTTGACCATACTATTTACTTTCACGATCATGATTTTGATCCTACAAATTGGGTTTTTTTCAATTTTAGAGCTCCTAGATATGTTAATAATAGAGTCCTTCTACAAGGTGATTACTATGATCAATCTGGAAGGATGTTTGCTAGTATAGTTCAAGAAGGTTTAGTGTTTTTCCATTCAGGACACGAACTTAAGGCCAAACTTTAGCTAAATTATAGTATAATATCAAACAAACATCATTATAGATCAGATATGCTACCCATAATATTTATATATTTATTCAATAAATTATAGAAACTTCACTCGCATGTAGACTATTGTCGTAAATAACATGAGTTTTTTTAGTTGCTTTTTGCATCCACTGCACGAGCAAGTTTTTCCGAGGTCAACGGTTGTGCAACGGTTATGATGGCTTTTCAAGATGCCCCTTCACAAGCGTTACGACCTCGGAATCATAGATTGTATATAATTCAAGATTGTCTTATCCCCGCTCTACTGTAGTAACTTTCGGTTCGAGCGTTATGGCCGTCATGTGCGTAATTCCGAACCTATACCGAGGCTCGCTATTTTCGGTCATCTCAAATATATAAATTGAAGCTAGTAACCAAAATCTTATATAAGGTAAATAATAGAAATTCTGAAAGATCTAAGATTTCAAAGTTTATAATAGAATGAGTTTAGCTGAATTAGAAATAGACGAAAATACATCTTATTTTCAAGAGCATTTTGCTTTAATACGAAACTCAGATACAGTATTTACTGGGAAACATCCTCTTCTTCCCTTTAGACCTGGCGCAAGAGGTTCTTATGGAGGTGAATTCATAAGTCAGGGGATTTTAGCATGTTGGGAGACCGTTGAAGATGTGGGATTTACGCCAAATTCTTTACATTCATATTTTCTTAAAGCTGGTAGTGAAGAGTCTCCAATTAGATGGGAGGTTAAGAAGACTAGCGATGGTAGAAATATGTGTAATAGATTAGCTCAAGGTTATCAAGATAGTACCAATCAATTATGTTATATTGTTATGGTTTCATTTGCTAAAGATAACCATATTAAGCAAAGAAAACTCGATTACTTAAAAGCTTCCGAAGGAGGTAAAGTTAAGGTATTAACCAACGGCAAAGAAGTATCAAGACCATACGAATTTCATAGAAGACCTCATTACTTTTTCGAAAAGTATATCGACAAATTAGACGACATGAATTACATTCAACATACTAATGATGTTTTGGTGCATGTAATTCCACCTGAATTCTTCAAAAAGCATAAGAAAGAGGATCCAAATCCTTCTCATCGTCATCTAGGAATTTTCTTCAGAATCGACGATGATTTGGCCAAGTGTGAAAATCCTACCAAGGCTAAATTTGCTCAATTGGGTTTTGCTTCTGATAGTGTTTGGCTATCGGCAATGATAAAAGCTATGGGTTTAGTATACAATCATGAAGATACACTTTTCTTTAAAGTTAGTTTAGATCATACAATTTGGTTTCACGACAGTGATTTCGATCCTACCGAGTGGATGTTCCTTGAGTTTACCTTCAGTAGAATGGGAAATAATAGAATCTTAGGAGAATGTCATGTTTTCACTAGAGATGGAAGAATGGTTGCTACTGTGAATCAAGAAGCCCTTGCCTACACACCAAATCATTTAATCGATAAGGCTACAGGAGGTACTTCCAAACTTTAGAAGGGCTCTCTATTCAAACTAATTAGCATTCAATTCTAGATGTCCATACAGTATTTATTAGGGGTCCGAGGACCATACGATATACGATAATTTAAACAATGTAGACCTCTTGGAAATGATAAATTTCAAGAATCCAGCTTGAAACCTTTATTGACCGCCAGACTCCTGTAATTCAATAAAACCAAACTTCATTGCCGAAAATAGGTGTTTTGCAGCGTTTTTTTGCAGCTATTTTTCACTATATTTTATCTTCACATGCGAACCCCACAAAAATCATAATCCTCTATTTATTCCCATTCTAAGTACTGTATTTTTCCAACTACCAATTGGACGATGTCGGACGTAGAAGAAGATCTTGGTGTGAATCAACTTGATGAGTTCACTTATGAATCAAAAAATTATCTAACCAAACCCAATCCTGCTTCCAGAGGAGTATATGGAGGAAATTTAGCCGGTCAGGCTCTCTTGGTGGCTATGAAATCAACAGAGCCAGGATTCAAGCCTCATTCACTCCATTCGTACTTCACTAAACCCACCCTTGCCGACACGAAGGTTACATGGAAAGTTGAAGTAATAAACAATGGTAAAAACTTCGCCAATAGACATATCAAAGCCCTTCAAAATGGTGAGATAAAGTATATGGCTAATGTTTCTCTTACCAAGCGTAATTCATTCAAAGAACAGACAAAACTGTATCATGAATGGGAGAAAAGACAAAAGATTATTGATGAGAAGATTAAACGAGGTGAAGAAATCGATGACGACGAAGAAGAAACTCCTCGGGCCAAACCAGTGCAATTTGGAGTTCCATATCCTAAATGGCTTAAAAAGCACAAACCAGAAGATTTACAAGGAGAAATCGATATGGGTGGTCGTCTTATTGTGCATAAACTTCCGCCAGAAAGTTTGGATTTGAAATCTACAACTGAAGAAGAAGATATGGAAGTGAGTGAAAGACAGGTTTCTTTCTACGTAAAATGGGGGCTGGAATCAGAACAAGTAAAATTGAAGAATCCAGAATTATTCAAGTTTGTCGGAGTAGGAGTTCTTTCAGATTCTTATTTCCTTACCAGATTAGCACGTATTCTCAGAATTGATACAGTTGATTTTAAGAATAATGTTCACTACTACTCGGTGAGTTTAGACCATGTAATGTACTTTCACGACGACGATTTCGACCCTACAAAGTGGATGGGATTTGGATTTAATGCCATACGTTATACCAACAACAGGGCGTTGTTGGAAGCAGAGATGTTCAATGAACAGGGAAAGCACGTTGTTTCCATCATTCAAGAAGGACTCGTTCACATGAACGGACTTGACTCGAAGCTTTAGTAGTTGAACGGCTGTTCAGACTGAAAGTCAGTTTTCTCAATGACTCAATTGTCTCAATTGACTCAATTCTTTCTCTTCCCGACTCTCTGTCTGACTACTGGCTGACTACTGGCCGGTGTATCTAGACGATATTTATACGTATAAACAAATACTCAAACACGTTTTGTAGCCACAAACGTAGAGAATCCTGTGAACACAACTGATTGCCACCTATCTACAGCTTCACGATATTTTGGCGTCCGTAATTTGGCTGGTGTGCTCCAATTCTATAGATACGCTTATGTGTGCGAAGTATTAAATATAACTACTATCTACTAACTACTATCTACTCTTTAACTGCTATGCCATCCACGGCAGAGTCCATTTCCTCCCTAGGAGACTGTCTTAAGAAGGAAGGTCTTGATAACCTTTTGAATGTGTTGAAAAGTTTCCGGTCCTCAGAAAACCTTCTTGTCATTGACCATGATCTTTCCAATTTGATCAACTTTCTCACACCATTTTCTAAGTTGAAGGAAGTCAATAACTTCGACAAGATCATGTGGTTCTCCAGCATCATTGAGCCTTCTTCAGATGATGATTCGGTCCCACTCTGGGCTCAATTCTCTTCTTTAATCATCATTTTACCTCCGCTGGATTCCAACATTCACAAACTTAGTCATTTCGTGTCTAAAACTGCAAAACTGTACCCGAAACTTCGATTGCATATAGTTTATATCAACTTATCTAAAAGCTACTTATACGAGCTTTCACTGCATGTCCCCAATTCGGTTGTTCGTTTCGAGAACATCATTGATAAAAATATTGCAAATGGGTTCAAAATCAAATTATCTCCAGTTGTACAGATAGCCAATTGGGCAGTACCACCATTGGAAATAGAAGACAGTGTAATATCGCTTAATTTAAACTATGGTGGACTCGAATCATACTTTAATCTGCCTTTAGAACAAGTCTCAGCTCTTTCAGATCTGATCTTTAAATTAATAGAAATTTACGGTTCTAATAAAACAAGCGTAAGAGACTTTATGAAACTTAAAAATATCTATGCTAAAGGAGACCATGCTACGCTTTTAACCAAGATCGTGCAGTCAGAGAAACTCGGACTGTTTCTAAATGAAAAACTCACTAATATGGAACAAGATTTTTACTTGAACAAAATGGATGGTAATACCGACTTGGTGGTAGTTGAACGTAATTTGGATTACTTTCCATTGCTCATGAACCAATTGAACTATCAAGGGTTAATAGACGATTTGTTCCATGTCTCCGATGAGTACTATAAATCTGTTGTTATAGACGGTGAAGCTTACAAGCTAAAAGATGAGCTATACGATAATCTCAAAGATCTTAATTTCGGGTCAATTGGGCTTAAACTAAATAAATTGGCCAAATTAATTCAGTCCCAGTTTCAGAAGAAAGATGATTTGACGGATTTGAAGGAAATCAAGATGCTAGTCAATAATTTAGGTAATCTTACTAATAAGCAGGATTTAATTAAAAAGCACACCTCGATATCAGAAGCTATCTTAAAATTCATCCAATCGGGCCCTTCAAACTCTGACAAGGTTGAAAAGTACGATCAATACGAATTCTTTCTCAACTTTCAAAACGATGTATTTGATCTTGATTATAAAGCCCAGGTGGCATATATTATCAGATTTCTTGACGAGAATATGGACGAGAACATTATTTTATCATCGACGATGTTGGTTTCGCTTATCAACGATGGACTCAAAGAAAAGGACTTTGACAGTATTCAGAGTGAATGCTTACAGAATTATGGTATTGAAACCGTACTTATTCTCGAAAAGCTAGTAGATTTTGATCTTATTCATGTAATCCCCAACAGCAACGGGGACTTCTTGGGAGCATTGACAGGACTTTCATTGGGAAACAGCACCCAGCCACCTGCGCTGTCCAAGCAGAAAGCAATGTACGATGAAGTGAACTCCATCGGTATTAGTGGAGCCCAAAATGTGTATCAGAGTAACTACACGTTGATAAACAAGTTTTGGAATTTGCATCCATTACTTGAAGACGAAGAGGAAAGCAAACACCAGGAGACTAAAAATGAAGAGTTCAGTTTACTTGATGAATATCCATACTGTTCATTTGCATTACCATCAAATACGGTACCATTTATATGTCGATTAGTTGAGTCGTTATACTTTCGAGATTTTCTCAAGTATAAGCCGGTGAATAATCTCCAGCGTAGAAGTAACTGGGACAATTTAGGGCTAGACAATATGTTTAAAGGCAAAACACTTGATATTAATTTAGGAGATTTACTGAATGAAAAGAGAGGTTTAGAAGTTACAAATCAAGAATACATAGTAATTGTATTAATTGGAGGAATTACACGAAGTGAAATTACCATTTTTAAGTATCTTCAGCAAAAATTGACACAACACGGACGGAATAAAAAGCTTATTATACTTACCAGTGGAATTGTCAATAATCGAAAGATGATGAATTTTTTAAAGAAATAGTCTGTTAAAACATAGTATTAAGTATACATTACTTATGCTGAAATGAATAAATAGGAATGAGGACGTAAGAAGTTAGAAAATCCAACGATCTTAAGCAGCATCTTCAGCTTCCTTTTGAGCTTTTAATTGTTCATAATAAGCTTCTCTTTTTTGAACTAAAGGTTTATGTTCCAAATACCAATAAGCGGTTGCTAATACAAATCCACATCCAAAACCAACAGTAATATCAGTAATAACTTTTCTTCTTAAAGTACCAGTAATAGGAGCAATAGCCATTGTATTAATTTATTTGGTTTGATTAAACTATTATATGTTTATATAGTAGGATAATTTTTTCGCTATAAAAAATCAGTCCATATAAGGTGTGTAAAAAATCAAATATTCTCATTGGCTGAGAATCTCACCAGTTTTTTCAAACTAAAGATTAGTTATTTTTCCTTGTTTTTAATACTTACTTAAAATAATGTTTTCAAGAGCTTCATCAAGATTGGTTTCTAGACCATTCCAAAGAAATTTTCAAACTTCTTCAAGATCCATGAATAAAATTTTTGGTACTCCAGCTGAAGGAAATTACTCAAATCTTCCATTTCAAGTTAAGAATAGAAAATATATCCCATTCTCTTTTTACTACTGGGGAGTTTTAGGTTTCTTCTTTTCATTTCCTTTCTTATCCACTTACTTGCAATTGAAGAAGTCTGGTTCTTTTGACCAATAATCAATTCAAAATTCATAGTAAATATATTTAAAAGTTAAAAGGTGTAGAATCTACAATAGAAATTACAATACGACAATTTCTGGCTTTGATATGCTATAATTCGTTAATTTTAATATATAGCCATTTTCAGGCCTGTGGGTTAGTCATCGTCCATGAATCGGACTCTTTTAACCACTTTAGTGTCATTCTCTGACTGTCTCTTTAAACTAGGCTTAGGTACTGGTCTGGAAGGTGAAATGCTTTGCTCTGGATCATAAGAGTCGATATCTCCATCTTCAACTCCTTCATTTGTAGTGACCGGCGTTATTTCATTCTTTGGGCTCCCCAAGAATGTATCCAGGAAGTTCATTGTAGTAAAATTAAGCCCTAAACTACTGGCAATGCTAGATTCTTCTTCTTGTTCCTCGACTTTCACAGGACTTGGTTGTTCTGTTACAACAGGAGCAGATTTCGTAGGTCGTCCCCAGCTCGTGAGTATGGCCATGAAATCATCGTCAAGTGTGACGTCTTTATCGATATCGTCAAGAAATTCACTTTTTGGTACTCCGATTTCAAGCTTATCTTCAACAACAGGTTCTTCATCAATTTTACCGTTTAACAGTTTCTTTAATGCTTGCTGTTGAAAGCTATGATCGTCAATACTTCTTCGTATACCTTGTAAGTCAGTCAGGTACAATGCAGATTTTCTTTCGAAATCAGGTTTCGAATCAGCCATTATTGCCTCAGAAATAGTATTTATAGAAAATATAAAATTATTCCGTTCCATTGACCAAACTTTGATGGTTTTCTTGGTTTCTTCATCTTCTACGTCGAGTTGCTCCAATTCATCATTAAGTGCAATCAAATATTGGAGTAAGTAATTACCTTCTCTCAATAGCATGTCAGGTACTAGAACCGGTACTGCTGGCCCATTAAGACTGGCACCAGTAGCAGTAGCAGAATCACTGATAGATGTGGCCTTAATGATGAATTCCTCGATCTTCTTTATCACCAGCCCGGGGAAAAGTTCAAGACCTGAACTAGTTTGTGCTCCAGGCCAAGTTTTGAATAAGTTAATGAGATTTTGCCTAGTGGGAGTATCGGTAACTACTAAATATGTCAGAGTAAAGATCCCGTAAAGTCGGGTTCCAAAGAGGAGATTATAAGGATTACCAACATTCTTACAGATGGAATCCACAAGGTATATTGCAAATAGTTTATATTGGGGAAGGCATTTTTTGATTCTTTCTTCAATCAACTGAACTATTTTGTTGGCATCATCCAGGTACTTCTCAGCCATCGAAGTGAGCTCCGTAATAAGTGCTCGCGAGTTGACGATAAGCGACAGTAGCACATGGCTATAGTACTCGGGATTGAATGGGTCCATGGAAGAGGTTTGGTCCATAGAGAGAGAATTTGGGATGCGAAAAAATGTAAGTAGTTAACTTTGAGTATGCCACAAAAATCCACACCGAAAGAAGAGAGAGCTGCAGAAGAGAGTTGAGGAGAGTTGGAGGAGAGTTAGAGGAGACTCTTGACTACGAGTAGGTTGGGGCTGGAGGGTTTAGTAAAACCAAAATCATTTGAAAATGTTCTGGTGTACGGGTGTTTGATACTCTTCTGGACGGTGTACGGATGTCGATTATGATTCATTAAGTGAATAACTTCCTGTCAATTCAGCCTGGTCTTAATCAGCTGTCCGTGCGAAATGCTTGTCTATCGGCGGTCCCCGTGGTTATATTCGGTCGGGGTGTTCCCTGCCGCCGGTATCGCAGTCAGATTCCGGAACCGCACTATTTGATCGGGCGGAAAATTTTCAAAAATTCAACAATACTTTAACTACTACTACTTCATACACTATGTTAAGAACTTCAGTAAGATCATTTACCTCGACGGCTAAGTCACTCAATAAGATCAAAGTCGCCAATCCAATTGTAGAATTGGATGGTGATGAAATGACAAGAATTATCTGGGCTAGAATTAAAGATAAGTTAATTAACCCATACTTAGACGTCGATTTAAAATATTACGATCTCGGAATTGAAGCCAGAGATAAAACTGATGATCAAATCACAATCGATGCTGCCAACGCCATTAAAGAATTCGGTGTTGGTGTTAAATGTGCAACCATTACTCCCGATGAAGCCAGAGTTGCCGAATTTAAATTGAAAAAAATGTGGTTATCTCCAAATGGTACTATTAGAAATATTTTAGGAGGAACTGTTTTCAGAGAATCCATTATTATTCCAAGAGTTCCAAGACTTATTCCTGGTTGGAAAGAACCAATTGTTATTGGTAGACATGCTCATGGTGATCAATATAAAGCTACTGATTTAGTCATTGAAGAACCAGGTAAATTAGAAATGACATTCACTCCTGCTAACGGAGGTGAAACTATTACCAAAACCGTTTACGATTATAAATCTTCAGGTGTTGGTTTAGCTATGTACAATACCGATGAATCAATCAGAGGATTCGCTCACTCTTCTTTCAAAATGGCTCTTTCAAAGAACTTACCTCTTTACATGTCCACCAAGAACACTATTTTGAAAAAATACGATGGTAGATTCAAGGATATTTTCCAAGAAATCTTCGACGCTGAATACGCTAGTCAATTTGAAGCCAAAGGATTATGGTACGAACACAGATTAATTGATGATATGGTAGCTCAAATGATCAAATCAAAGGGAGGTTTCGTCATGGCATTGAAGAATTACGATGGTGACGTTCAATCAGACATTGTTGCTCAAGGATTTGGTTCTTTAGGTCTTATGACTTCTGCTTTAATGACACCAGATGGAAAAGCTTACGAAAGTGAAGCCGCTCATGGTACCGTCACTAGACATTTTAGACAACATCAACAAGGTAAAGAAACTTCAACTAACTCTATTGCTTCTATCTTTGCTTGGTCCAGAGGTATCGCTCAAAGAGGTAGATTAGATCAAACTCCTGCAGTTGTTGATTTTGCTGATACTTTAGAAAAAGCTACCATTGATACTGTTCAAGTCGATGGACTTATGACTAAAGATTTAGCTTTAGCATGTGGTAAGACCGAAAGATCTGCTTATGTTACTACTACTGAATTTTTAGACGCTGTTTCTGACAAATTAAAAGGAGAAATTGGTAATTAAATTATCAATTAGCTTCTCATCAACATATCGATAGTTGATACTTTCATTATTTACATAGCATTAGAATTGCTCACGGGTTATGAAGTAGTATATAGATTATACCGAATTATACGCTGCGACACATATTGGGTAGATGTAGATGTTATTTTGGGTTCAAATGAATAAAGTTGGCAGTCAGGAGCCGTCACCGACGTATGACTATCTACATGAACGTTTTCGAGAAGTATCACCGAATGATATAATCACTTAAGATTGAAGCCTCGAGGTGCAAACATAGTCGCTTGTATAGAGAAATCAAACAAGCCTTAGAAGACAAGGTAGTGGTTGCATGTGTTGGTCAAGTCACTGATCCAAACCTTGCTAATGAACATATTGAAAATAACAATTTCGACATTGCTTTGGTTGGTACAGGGTTTTTGAAGAACCCCGGGTTAGTTTGGTCTTGGGCTGACGGAATGGGAGTCAGACTCAACATGACAAGTTCCTATGATTGGGGATTCTATCCTCCAACTGAAAAGGTGCTTGAATTAATTGAGCGAGCAAGTTTTAAAGAGAAAGAAGCCGAAAAGGGTATACATCGATAAATTTACACAATTGTTGCAATTGTCGTAATCATAGACGAATCGGGTAAGGTTCCGAATGGGATATTGCATGCGTCTGCAAAATTAGTAAAATGAGTCCACAAAATTAATAGAATGTGTCAGCATTTTGAGACAGTCATCGTATTCATAGTCGAATCGGGTAAGGTTCCGAATCGGATCTTGCATGCGTCTGCAAAATTAGTAATATTAGTAAAATGAGTACGCAAAATCAATAGAATGTGTCAGCATTTTGAGACAGTCTGCATAGAGTGATACTCAATTTTGCAGCCAATTTGTAATCACCCTTCGATATAAAAGATGTGTTTTGATTGAAGCTTGTAGATGCTTTTCAAAATTAACAGTTGAGCTACTACAATTACAATGTCATCCGATTACGTTCCCCCTGTTTATAAAGGTGTAGATTACTACCTTATCGAACAACCAGAGGTTGTTGGATCAGTTCATGAATCTCAAGCGAAAGACAAAATTCCGAAACTTTTCACTCCATTGAAGCTTAAGAATATCACGTTTCCTAATAGAATTGGAGTGTCTCCAATGTGCCAATATGCTGCTGATGATGACAGATACTCCACTCCGTATCATTTAGTCCATTATGGATCATTGGCTATGAGAGGACCTGGTCACATTATCGTGGAAAGTACTTCCGTTTCCATCGAAGGAGGATTATCTCCCCATGATGTCAGTATTCATACCGATGAGCACGCTCGCAAGTTTAAATCAATTGTAGATTACTGTCACGGGTTTAAGTCGGTGGTTGGGATTCAATTGGGTCATGGTGGTAGAAAAGCTAATGGACAACCTCCATTTGTTCACTTGGAACAAACTTTGGATAAGGAAGCTGGTGGCTGGCCCGATGAGGTAGTTGCACCTTCGGCTATTGAATACAGACCATACGGAAACTACACCAAGCCACACGAATTAAGCACCAAACAAGTCAAAGAATTAGTCAAGAAGTTTGGTGATGCTGCTGAAAGAGCAGTCAAAATAAGTGGATTTGATTTTATTGAAATCCACGGTGCCCACGGTTACTTGGTGAATGAATTCTTATCTTCTTCGTCTAACAAGAGAACTGACGAATATGGAGGATCTTTTGAAAATAGAACCCGTTTCGTCGCTGAAATCCTTGAGGAGATTAAATCAAGAGTTGGGGATAATGTACCTATCCTGATGAGAATTTCTGCTTCCGAAAACGTTGATGATGATCCTGAAGCGTGGACTATTGCTGATTCAGTGAAGCTTGCAGAGAATCTCGTTGTGATTGGCCTTGATATGATCGATGTTTCCAGCGGAGGTAATAGCTACAAGCAAGGTAGAAGACCAAGTTCTAATTTCTACCATAGTCCATTGGCCAGAGAAATCAAGCAAGCCTTGGGTGATAAGCTAGTAGTCGCCTGTGTTGGGCAAGTTGATGATCCAAAGCAAGCGACCGAACATATTGAAAATGGAGATTTCGATATTGCTTTAGTTGCATCAGGATTTTTGAAGAATCCTGGCTTGGCTTGGAATTGGGCTGACCAATTGGGAGTCAGACTTAACATGACTAGCTCCTATGATTGGATCTTTAACCTTAAGATCGAAGGAATCATCGAGCTTATGGAGAAGGCTGCTATAAGAGAAAAAGAAGCAGAAAATACTGTATAGAGAATCTATAAATATAAATTGTAACTATTCCCAATTAGTGCGAGCGATTTGTAATCAGAATTTATGCGCATACTGTGGATATGTATAATTTGTAATCATCCTTTGACGTAATCATATTTTTCCGAGCATTTATATAAAGAGTTCTCTTGATTAAGTTGCTGAATAAAGTTTTAAATTTTACAATTGCGCTATTATAAACATAATGTCTTCCGATTACGTTCCTCCTGTATACAAAGGTGTTGATTACTATCTTATCGAACAACCAGAGGTTGTTGGATCAGTTCATGAATCTCAAGCCAAAGACAAAATTCCGAAACTTTTCACTCCATTGAAGCTTAAGCATCTCACGTTTCCTAATAGAATTGGAGTGTCTCCAATGTGTCAATATGCCGCTGATGACGACAGATACCCTACGCCATATCATTTAGTCCATTATGGATCATTGGCTATGAGAGGACCTGGTCACATTATCGTGGAAAGTACTTCCGTTTCCATCGAAGGAGGATTATCTCCCCATGATGTCAGTATTCATACCGATGAGCACGCTCGCAAGTTTAAATCAATTGTAGATTACTGTCACGGGTTTAAGTCGGTGGTTGGGATTCAATTGGGTCATGGTGGTAGAAAAGCTAATGGACAACCTCCATTTGTTCACTTGGAACAAACTTTGGATAAGGAAGCTGGTGGCTGGCCCGATGAGGTAGTTGCACCTTCGGCTATTGAATACAGACCATACGGAAACTACACCAAGCCACACGAATTAAGCACCAAACAAGTCAAAGAATTAGTCAAGAAGTTTGGTGATGCTGCTGAAAGAGCAGTCAAAATAAGTGGATTTGATTTTATTGAAATCCACGGGGCCCATGGCTACTTGATTAATGAATTCTACTCAGCTACATCGAACAAAAGAACTGATGAGTACGGAGGCTCATTTGAAAACAGAATTCGTTTCGTAGTTGAAATTGTTGAAGAGGTTAGATCAAGAGTTGGTGATGAAGTGCCTATTCTGATAAGAATCTCGGCTTCAGAGAACGTTGATGATGATCCTGAGGCATGGAAGATCGAGGATTCTGTAAAATTGGCCAAGAAGCTTGTTGAAGTTGGTCTTGATATGATAGATATCTCTAGTGGAGGTAACAACTACAAGCAAGGAAGAAGACCTGGAACAAGTTTCTATCACAGTCCATTGGCCAAAGAAATTAAGCAAGCGTTAGGCGAAAAGCTAGTAGTTGCTTGCGTTGGGCAAGTCACCGATGCCAAACTTGCCAATGAACATATTGAAAATGGAGATTTTGATATTGCTTTAGTTGGTACCGGGTTCTTGAAAAACCCTGGGTTGGTTTGGACTTGGGCCGATGACTTAGGGGTTCGGATCAACATGACCAGTTCGTACGATTGGGGATTTCATCCTAAGATTGAAGGGGTCATTGAGCTTATGCACCAGGCTAGTTTAAGAGAAAAAGAAGCCGAAAAGAAATCGGAAAAGAAATAAGAGGGTAGTAAAATTAGATTTATTTAATTTCAGGCCAAGAAATTACACCTGTTAAGCGTATAAACTCATAGAATTGGTAACTACAAAGTAGCGAATAGAATTACCTAGCGATATGTTAAGCGGTAGATTTACACTTGATACTTGACCACGTGCTACACCGAAATCAATGATTAAGTGATAAGAGTCGGCAAGTACCGAGATAACGATAGTAGATATACGATAGAGATTATACGCCAATAGATAAAGAAATATATTTGTACTGTATGTTAGTAGTAGGAATTGGATTAGATAAGGTATTAAGACTATTAATTAAAGAATTTGATGGGGGCACATCCTACATTAGTAGAGGTGCATAAAAGTACGTAATTAAGTATTATCAAGATAGAAATTTCAAAATAACAAAGACGTTGTTTAAATAATAAATGTATTACGATTAAAATAAATTCAGGCGGACCCTGACCTTGTACGTTAACAAACGTATATAGATGATTTAATTAAATGACAAAGGAATTAGTTATCAAATTGAGGTTGCCATTACCGATTTTGGAAAAACCTGCATCGGAATCTTTTATTTAGAGCGACAATCATTAAACAAATCAAGTACAATAGAGTAAAAAAAGAAAAGCTGTAAGTTGCAGATTTTTAGTACCATTGTAATAATTTCGGTTTTGTCACAAGCCTTTCAAATAAAATTCGACGATATTTAAGTGAAAATTTTGAAATAACAACCTCAAATTTTGTGTGGATGTCAATACTACATAATAATACATGAATTTGACGCATAAGTACATAAATTTATGCATTAAAAAACCTACACGATTGAGGATAATTAAATCTTGTAATAGTAATAGATTTTCACTTATGATCCTAGCTAGTTTTAGCGAATCAAACTAATGACATCACTGAAACAATAACAATTTAGTCAGTCGTGTTACCACCACGGGCCAGATTGGGGATAGATGATTTCTCGAAATCCCAGCGTGGAATAAGGGCGCAGAAGTACTGCAAAGTGGGTTAAACTATGAAATGGGGCAAAGTACGACAGTATAAACCGGCAGTAATAGTATAAATGTTAATACCGTCTATGTAGAATCCGTAACATATACAATAAATTCCGTAAACATGTTAAACACGATAATCAGAGTAGATTATAGATTATAGATATTAATTGAAGTAGGCCGCAATAGTGCATTTTTGATCGCGAACCTCAATGCCTCCTGTATAATTTCCTGTGCCTCCCCCACTGGATCATCGTTTCGAGCACATAGCTGCAACAGTTGCCTGCCAGGTTAAAATTCCGCAATAAAAGCCCTGATAGATGTCCGAGATCAGCGCAAGCAAGTAGTAGAAGCTATGTCTGTACATGTCTGAACCTGATCTGACAGTCGAGGTTAAGCAACGGATTGAAAAGCAATCGAATCTTCGTCGCAGTAAATTCAGGGCTTTTAATCTTAAAATAAATACATTTTTCATTAAATCAAATTCATTAAACAAGTTTCAATCAGGTGTTTCAGTATATTTCATTACCCCAATCAATAGTATCCAAATCAAGTATACTTATCGGTGTTAATAGCTAATTTTTGCAGTCAATGCGCAGCCAATTTACCTAAATCGGGCACCGGTCTAGACATTTTGGTTATATTTGCTTCAGGGCTAGACATGCAGCTGGTTCGAGTCTGCGGGAAGAAGCATTGAAGCATTTATTTTTTTATTTTATATATTTTACATATTGTCTCCTTATTTCAGTTTGATCCCTGCTTTAAAGTAGAAACTATCAACAAATTACCATAAAATCTTTGGGTCATTTTTTACTTTAATATATAATTTAATCGTGTTTCATAAACTACAATCACTGTCATAAATTTCATTTTTTTCACTTCAAATCAGGTGTGGATTTGAAAATTGCTAATCTTACTATCTCGCTTATTTAATTATCATAAATCTATATTTAATGTCTTCTTTGACACCTAGATTATCTCAGTTCTCCATTAGTGATAAGGAGAACTTACCCAAGACTCTATCTTCTCCAAGTTATTATTCATACCTTCAATCTCCTCTTCAAAATTATGCTTATCCTTATACTCCAGCCTACGTTTTCCCATCTTCTCAACCCGTTTATCCCGTAATGGGGATGGGTCAAATGAATGCAAATTATAATTCTTATGGTAATTATCCCGTTCAATCACCTCCTCAGTCGCTGCCTTCATCTCAATCATCTCCTCAAATTCAATCAAATTCATCGCAATCAACGTCTAAGCATCGTAAAAAGAGATCAATGACCCTGAAATTCTCGGCTGCAAATATGATTACTGAAACTCCCGCCACTTACTCATTCACCAGTCCACAAAAACAGGTGATTCCCGATTCATCTTCCAAGATCAATTTTCCCATTTGTCAGCTTCCTACTGATTTGCATGCAACGTCTATGCCGCTTGAAAAACTGCATCAGTTGAAAAATTCAATATATCCTAATATTGATATTAAGAAATACTCAACTTCAGCTATTGATCCCCTTCGTAATTATCTCATTGTATTCGAATATCAAGTAAATGGTCATTGGATTATTTGGGATTATGAAACGGGTTTTGTTCATTTAACTGGAATTTGGAAAGCAACTCTTAATGATGAGCACTCTATAGGGGAAGTTTCATTACCTAAGTCAAATTCAAAGGCTGATATAGTGAAATTACTTGAATCAACTCCCAAACATTATCAACAATACATTAAACGAATCAGAGGCGGGTTCCTTAAGATTCAAGGTACTTGGCTTCCTTATCATCTATGTAAAATTCTTGCTCGAAGGTTTTGTTATCATATTCGCTATGAACTAATCCCAATTTTTGGCATAGACTTCCCTGACTATTGTCTCAAACCTACAGATCCCGGTTTTGGTGAATTGAAGTTGGATGAAGTACCAAATGTGGGTCAGACTCTGGTTTCTCTGGAAATTAAATCTGAACCTGACAAATCTCCAAAGAGGAAGAGAATTCCAATCATCAATACTAACATGTCGAGTTTCTCGTCTCAACCTCCAAAACTGGTACCTTTAGGTCATTCAAAGAGTCTTTCAATAGATTCAGGTATGAAGATTCATAAGAAGAAATCATCACGAAGCCTTTCTTCAGGGTCATCCCAGTCCCAAACACATTCTCTTAATTCCCAGGCTCTGCTTGCACCACCACCACCAGTATTCGGACCATCTCTGGCTCCAGCCACGTCGCTGATTTCATCTTCTGCTCAATTCCTGGTACTTCCGCTTCCTGTACCTCCACAGCTTGATGGTTCACTGATTCACCGTAAATCTATTTCAGCACCAATGTCTCATATTTCATACGATGATATGATGGATATTGTGAATGCGTCCAAGTGTTTACAATCAATTAGTCGATCAAGACTGGGTCTGCTTCAGAAATCTTCGCTGATGAAATCATTAAATTCTCATTTAAGCTCATCTGATACTTCGCCAATTACCCACGATTCAGTGCCAACATCCTCCAACTACGTGGCTCAATCACGACCCGACGATACAGGGATTTCATCTATTCTCGCAGCTGCCGGAATCAGCGATGTGCAGCCGGTGGTGGCTCGCAAACAAAGCATGAGAATTAACGATATGCTAACATAGACAATGTGAAATAATCTTCACCAAGAAGATTACTACACAATCACGATTATACCCGTTTGTTTTCCAATGGCAGGTCCATTGTAGGCGTTTAGAGTACATATTTTTGTAGTAAATTTGTGCAGTTAAAATGTGTAGAAGCTCAACAGTTAGGAAACCCAAGAAAGTTCGTAAGGGACGGTAAGAAACTAGAGAAAACTCCAAATTTTCACCGGGGTATTCTCCAATTTCTTAAACTCATTGACTCGAATCAATCCCCCAATTTTGTAGTTTTCATGTCTAGTTAAATTTAGTTGAATATTGGCATTACTTATTTTTCAGTTTTTCCAAATTTTCACTCACTTTTAACAACTCACCTATATGGATTTCATAGACTTTGAGTCGTTCCTGGACGACGGTCAGCTCCCCAATCCCCAGCCGGCGTTATCTTTGCCCATATCGTCCAATATCGAGAATTTAGGAAAGAAGTTTTCAAATTTTAATAACCTTACCAGGAACTTGTTGAATCTTGAAGAAAGTACCAAATTATTAAGCCCAACACAAGAACTGAAATTAGCACAGAAATACGCTGATGTTTCACTCAATTTAATCAATTCAACTTCAGAATCGGAAACTTCAACTCCCAACGATCGGAAACCCGATTCTGATGATACTTCAAAATTATTGTCTTCACGTTTAGCACGGGTGTTAAATACGCCTCTTTCAGATAGTTCAATACGAGAAATCTTTGCTACTTTAGAGTCCAAAATAGAAAATACAGATAACTTAGTAGAACCAGGTATGGATGGATCTATGGCCAGGAAACATTTCCGTGGTACAATTGAAGAAGATCTTATAAAGAATCAAAGCTTACTCTTGAAAGAGTATCACCCCGTAATTAAGGAATTGAAAGCCGTTGATGACCGACTTTCTCAACTAAATAAACTACTGACGTCTACAACAGAGAAAGTTCTACAGGATTTTGAAAGTACCAAGAACTTTAACGGTAAAGTAGATGAGTTGAAGCTGGAAAATGTAAAGATTCAATTGAAAAAAGACTTGCTTGCTAGTTTCAAGAAAAAATTTACTTTGAATGAGTACGAAGAGTACATTTTAAAAGAAGGCGATATCAATACTGAATTCTTTGTTACGCTTACCAAAGCCGAAGAAATTAGTGAAAAATGTTCCATCTTGTTGTCGTTAGACAATCCCCAACTCGGACTCAAGATCATGAACAAAGTAAACTCACTCACCAACAAATCCATAGACAGAATCTTGTCGTTCACCAACAAGACGTTGTCGAACTTGTATTCTTTGAATACTCGGTCCCGGCTTGATACTTTGCACAAATGTTTGAGGTACTTAAAGACAAAACTCAACTACTTCAATACCGTGATCACCACCTTCGTAGAGTCTCGTTCTAGAGCTATTGTCGATGAATTGGTGTCTCAGACCGGTGGTAACATCGATAAGCAGCCAGAAAGAAGAAATTCAGGTTCCAGACTTTCAGTGTCAAGTAATGGTAGCGGTAGACCTCTCATTTTATCAGCTCATGATCCAGTTAGGTTTATTGGTGACCTTTTAGCATACATTCACTCAGTAGTGGTGAACGAACACGAACTTATATCCAGTATCTTCACGCTACACTTTTCTGGACCTGAAGAAGAAAAGGATTTCAATGACATGATTGATGACATTACTTCTAAAACCCTCAAGGCATTATCGAAACCTGTAAGGTCTCGAATCGACCAAACGATCTCCTCTGAATCAAAACTTTCTACTCTTTTCCAAATCTTCGACTTGCTTGATTTGTATAAAATGATGTTTGCCAAGCAGCTCAAGTCAGAGCAATCTTCTTTGGTGCTTACCATAAGTGATCTAATTCACCTTTGTCAGGAAAAAATCTTTGATGTTATAAAGGGAAGATTAGCTACAGTCAGAAGCTCTAACCTGGCACAACTCGATATGAACACTGACTTACAACCTCCAGAATGGATTATTGAATTCTACTTTGATCTTCTTCCTATCATTGATCAAATAACTACAGATACTATTCTTAACTTACCACCTCAAGAGCACAATGAATTTCTTCGTCTTATAGTCAATGAACCTATAACTGTTTTCAATGAACACGTTCAAAAGAACATTGCCAAAGTGTTCTCCAAGAAGGATCAACTTATACTCAAACAGAACTTTTTGGATTTGGTTCTTTCAAAAATCATGCCTTTATCGTTGCTAGGAGATAAAACTCTTGAACTTAGTGATTTGATCAATGACTTAACACAAGAACTAACGACGTTTCAACTTACTGGACTATTTGAACAGTGTCATCTACTTGATTACTACAATATAGTCAATATGATATGTCCTTTCGAGGATGACTATTTTGAACCTTCAATATACCAACCAATAACTGAAAATAGGCTATTTACCAAGGAAAATCTTCAAAAAGTCAATGAAACTATCCAAGAAGTTCTTCCTACTTCCATGCTTGACGTTCAGCAGTCTTTATTGAAGATCAATAGCCCAACCGTTGTCAATACTGTTGTTACAAACTCTTCAATTGAGTTCATTACATTTTACGCCAAGTTCGACATCTTGTGCCAGGAGTTCCTCAAACAATCGCTCTTGACATGGTACGATACTGAGGTGGCAACCTTGCTTGGAGTAGAGGAAGCATACGCCGAGGTAAAGTCGAAGATTACATAGATGACAATAGAAGAGTTCATAGAGATAATGTAACAGAAGCCTACTTTGAAGGTACTCACTGGCCTCTTCTAAGGCTCTTGTCTCTGGCTCTTCTACGGGCTTATCTACATTATATCATACTCTCATAATATACATAATAAATACATGCTATGTGGTTAATTCAGAATGATCTGGTACTTTACCCCTACCATAACCTTCTTTAGCGTAATAATCCATAGGATAAAAGCTTGAATTCCACTTTTTGTCTTCGTCCAACATCACCATCGCTTCGTAAGGAGTTAAAAGAGGTTTATTAAAAGCATAACCCCAATCAATAGACAATCTAGGACATGCAACCTGTACGAAAGCGTCAATATCATCAAACATTGCAAGTTTTTGCGGGAATATTTCACTCAAAATGATTTTAACCACTTGAATACCTTGATTAGTGAGTTTTGTTTCAATGTTATCGAGAGTTATTGGATTTCCTTGTCTTCCCAAAGCTCCTAAGATCAAACCTACTTTTTTGGCCTTGGAAGCTACTTTTATAGCATCTTCTCTTACTTCTGAAAGTTGACGTTGATCGTAATATTCTCTAGTAAATTTTCGGGAGTATGGATCGTATCTGAAGGCAGGGATTTCTGAATTGTGAATCATGGCACTTTCAAGATGAAATCTTCCATCTCCAATGTACACCATGGCATCATAATGTTCTTTATTAAGACGAGCTGACGTACATCCTAACACCTCGCCTTTGGAAAGAGGCATGGTTTGTGGAGGTATTACGTAAAGAGGTTTTTCTTCATCAATTTCCAAAGCTGCTTTTATACTATGAATAGTAGGATTAAATTGAATTGTTCCAAAGCACGCTAACTTGGCACCTTGAGGAAAGTTTAGCTTTAAAGTATTGACAAGATGTTTTTCGTCAATATTGATGGTTACAAATACATATAGTACTTTAATAGCAACAATGTCAATAGGAACAAGACAAGAATGGGCATAATGAACAATAAAATCACAATCAAGAGCACGAGCAGTATAATCATCAATACAACAAGCTCCATAAGTAACATCACCCATGACCACCGTTTCAACCTGACAAAATTGTTCGAATATATCAGATATAATGAGGGAGTAAATGAGAAGACCTTCAGGCATTTGAATAGCCACTCTTTTAGCATTAAATTTACGAATATTCCACACCGTTTTATGTATTTCAAAATTGTAATTTGAAGGAAGAAGCTTTATGGCTTCATTAAGGTCAACGTCATTAAGAATATCATCAGGTATTTGGTTCATTACTCTACCTACATGTCTTGAACGGTTACCAGAACGAACGAGCGATGATTTGTCTCCAGTAGCGGACTTGCGACCCACAAACTTCCGCCGGGGTTTCTTTTCGGCTTCAACCATAGTATCAAACAATAAATAAAGAAATGCCCTAGTTAAAAGTTTGAATGAAGGACCTGGAGATAAAGAAAAGTAGATAAAAGTAGATAAAAGTATGTGAAAATTGCGATCTCATCGCAAAAATCATTAAGCTAGTGAAATTTGTCACTTCTTTATTCCACCACTAAACCTCCAAAACCCATCCAATCATGATCACGCCATTCTTCACTATCGAGCAGAATGACGAGTTTCTCTTTATTGAGGTAAAAATCAATCACATGCGTTTTAGCGCTCAAAATCTCGAAATGGTGGTTGACCAAGAACTTTTCATATTCTCTTTAAATCCATACTACCTTCGTCTTCGGTTTCCCTATTCCTGTGAGGACGACGAGCGGTCTCACGCTGAGTACGACTCCAAGGCCGAAGCAGTGAAGATTAAACTCCCGAAATCCGTTAAGGGACAGCATTTTCCTGACCTAGACCTTTCTGCTAAGCTTCTAGCTCGACCAAATGAACCAGAACCGGTGAAAACAAGGCCATTGATTGAGGATTTGGATATGAAGCTGAGTATTCTTGATGGGGATGGTGGTTCAAGCCAACCACAAGACCTGCAAGGTGTGGAAGGTATCGGCCAAGATGCTGGTGAGTTTAACTGGGAACTTCCTCAGGACATGCCCCAGGAACTGGTAGATGGAACCGCAAAGTACGGATTTAATAACCAATACACCCAGATGGTGGGCGTTTCTTTAGCCAATGGAAATGATATTAACGAATTGGGAGAACCAGAAACTACTCAGCCTACAGATAGAATTATTGAACGACTCATTAAAGAAAATATCAAATTTGATATGGAATATTACGCTGCCGATTACATCATGGAAAAATACCCTTCGCCAGATGACGATAAGATGTTTGGTGACCTCATTAAATGGAAAAACCCTGTGCTGACAGCGTTTCTTCGCTGGTATAAGAACCATGGGAATTCTAATCAGAACGATCTCATGCCTGTAGAATTTACTAAACAAGAGCAAGAAAAGATGCTTTCACTTCCAAGAAAATCGTACCTCATTGAACCCCAGTACACTCCACAGCTCTTAATGCTCATAGTATCGCTTCTCTTTGCATATCATTTTGATTTAAGAGAAACTGAAGGTGATCATAATATCGAGAGTGCCTGGACTATAGGAAAGCTTACGCCTCAGATATGCTTTCTTGATTCATTGGTGGTGATGCCCGATACTTCAGAGTCGCCATTGAAGGCAGCCATCATCACTAGCATACGTCGGGCATTATCGTACCCTTTACACCGAAACTATAACCTTGTTCAGAAAGTTTGGGATGATGTTTACTACAATTTACGAGGAGGGAAAAGACTCGTATTGAAATCACTCTTGGATCTTCGAGAACTTTTCAGGTACCATGATATTTACTATGTCTACGATAAGGTGTGGTTTGAAGATCTTTGTGGGTGGATAATTGGTGATGATGTACTGGAAATTGTCATCAGAAGGTTAGCACACGATGTTAAGAAGGAAACAACCGTAATAACAAGACTGGATATCACGTTTGAAAAAATCCAGCCAGAACAGCAGACTGGTGAAACTGGAGACGATGCTGAAGATGAAGTAGACGCAATGATGGCAATTAACCTTAGTGAAATTGAAGCAATGGCTGAAGAATCGTACCAGGCCTACCAAATGCTGTAGACAAACAGATCAGAAGCCAACACTTTCCAGCTACCTAACCTGCCGCCAAACCGACCGTACTTAAAATTTCCATATAAACTTTCCAAACTTTTCGTCCCCAAATAGGCAAGAGTTGACGATTTAGATGTGATGGTTCGATAATAGTTGTCACAATAGGCATTTAAACCAGCAATTTGGGCCGAGCCGACGCGCCAATAGCGCACCAATGGCGCACGAGAATTGGTCCCACCGGCCCTTTTTTTGAGCCATCGCGCCATTTACACGAACGATGGGTCGATCAAACTATTGTTCTATGCATTAACAATACATTGACGAGATTTATAAAAATATACGTTTATCTAACCTGATTATGCAGGGCAGTTATGCAATATACCGTAGCTATCTATAAATATGAGCGGAATTACAAATAATCTGTTAATAGTAAAAAATTCACTTTCATTTATAATTATTTTGATTTTTCCTGAATGCTAGTGTTACTGGTATCCATTGTAATATCTGGATCATCCTCTTCTGCTTGAGATTTCTCTTGAATTGGTTCAGAAAGTTGATGTTTAATTTGAGGAGTTGAAATTGATTCAGAATTTGATTTATGACGTTTATGAGCGTATTGAGGTACCAAACCAGTTCTTGAACCTGGTCCAGGACCTGAACCTTGAACTGGACCACCAAATTGACCTGGATCTTCAGGTTTCCAATGATGGAATTGAATTACATGTTGAAATGAAGTCATTGATTCCTGTGAAGGTGCTTGAGTCAGACGTGCTTGTCTATGAAGAGGTTGAGCTGGGGATGGTCTTACTTGAATAGCCAGAGTATTTGTTCCAAGTGGTGATTGTAATGATCTATTTTTTGAATGCAGAGGGGTAACATTTGTATTAATTCGATTAAGATCAATGATTGGTTGCCTCGGTAGATTTCTAGCTGCCGATTCTACAGGCATTGAAAAATGACGTTGATGTGATGGAAGGGTTCTCCTTTCTTGATTGGTTCTATAAGGAGTTGTTGGAGTAGCTAAATTTGCTACAGCAGCAGCACCAATTTTCGCAGGTGAAAGAGGTCTATTTCTTATATTTGAAGAAGTTCCTGATTGTGTTGAACCTGAACCAAATTTAAATTGCATTGGAGGAACTGGATTAGCATTTAAGGAATCTGTAAATTCTCTACTATTATTACGAGAATGAGATGGATTAAATTGAGGTTGTGAAGGTTTGGATAATGGTTGACCTCTTGATTGAGGTTGCACTGCAAGTTCCGGATTTCCAACACACATTGAAGGAATTAAATGAGGAGGAACATTTGATGATATTGCCATTTGAGTTATCATTAAATTTTTACTAGCAATTTCTAACTTATAATAATCTTGCTTTGTACGTTCTTGTTCAGTTCTTAATTTTACAGATTCCACGTATGCCAGTTCAGAAAATGGGAATGATGAAACATTTGGACCAAGAAGTGCTAAAAGACCCGGATCTTCAATAAATGTAGGATTAGATGATGGAGGAGATCCTGTTGATGAAGGTTTAAGTTTAGTCTTTAATTTTGATCTAGATGAACCTGAAGGTTCAACAATAGTAGGATCATGAGATTTATCTGAATTATCTGGCGCCTGACCTTTCTTATCAGAGAATTTATCTATGAGCAGATGAACACTCATTGAACCAGACGACATGTCAGATTCGAATGAAAAATTAATGAAAAATAGTGAAAATTTTGATAAAACTGATAAAATCAACTAGCCGACAGTTTAATTGTCAAACTTTAAGATTATTTAAAGGTAACTACCTTAAATTAATAAATTATATAAAAAAATAGATTTTTAAAACTAAAAATATAATGCAAAATTAATGATGTTTATTTCAATTTTTATTGTTTTTTCTTGCTCCTTTTCTCACTATCTGATGGACACCGAGATAATGCAAGTGAACGTTTAAATGAAATTAGCAATAATTATAGTGAATGTTATAAACTTATAAAATTAAGCTAAATTTAAGTATATAAACCCTTATTTAAGTTGAGTATATTTGAACGGCAGTTGTTATTTGCGAAAGCTTCTATCCCAATTAGTGCAATTCATTTCCCTTCCGAGACAATTTGCACCTGAATCTGGAACCGCGCAGTTCATATTGCCAAGGGGTGTTTTTTGGCAATATAATTGACAGTTAAATCTGGTTGGTTTAGGTAGGAATATCAACTAGAGTTAGTGGAAAGTATGTGGATGTTGGTGGATGTTGGCGTATATTGGCGTACCTGGTCTAGATCGTTGTCTGCGGTCTTTGAGATCTGGAGGCTGCAATTTGCAGAAGTGAGGAAAAGAACAGAAAAAACCAGAACACCACAAACCAGAAGCAACAATACCAAAGTCTGAACACCAAAGCCAGAGTCAAGTGGTGTCCCGTAGAAAAGCAAGTAGCTAAGATGACGCAAGAACAGAAGCTTGGTTTAAAATTAGATGTTCGATATCCTTCTGCAAACCTCACCCTCTCACTCACTCCCTCACCTCTCATCTCATCTCATCTGTCACTTCTCATCTTTTCCTCAATCTTGTGACATACCTGCCTAGACTCCAATCGATGGCCTTGTGTCCACTGTAAACCATCTCTCTCTCATGGCCAATCATCTTCGCCGGCAACTATTGGCATCTGGCCCGTGGTCATGTCACCATTGTGTGAAATTCTCCATTGTAGACCCTGAGATGAGACTCACAATGGCAGTTTCATGGTTGCTTACTCAACAACTAAATATTGTGGCCAAACACCCACTCAGGTGCCAATTGAAATTTTCTTCTCGTTGTATACACATTCTTCTGCTGATACATAATCGTTTTCTCTTCTCCTTTCTTCTTTTCCTCCTCTTGTCCTCTCTCTTTACCTAGAAATCCTCTACCTCAAACACAACCTTACCATCCTCTACCTTAAGCTGCTTCACATACTCTTTAAAGCCTTTTCTCCAGTCTACAAAGAAATCAACTTTGAATTTCAACTCATTTCCAACTAACAATTTCAATCCTTCTTCTACCCATTCTTTCTTTATTCTAAGCTCCATCTCTTCATAATAATTATACTTACCCAACCACAGGTTAGCAAAGTCGGTTGTCCACTTACTAGACCAGAGGTTGAACATACCTTCATTTGACTTGTAGTCATATAATTTATCTACCGTATAGCTTGGCTCAGGTACTGAAAGTTTACACATAGATACAAAGCATGATCCCTGAGCCTTTGGTTTGAGAATTTTCATTAAAAATGGCTCTTTTGTACTACCATTAAACAATTGATTAAGACTAGTTCCTTCTAAGATTTTAGATTGAAGTGGGAGTGATATTTGATCAAGTTTTGAAAATCTTACGCTCAGTCTTTGTAAGAACATCTTGCTTCCAGCAATATCAATTATTCCATCGAGTTTATAATTATCAACACTGTATTTAGTAACTGCTTCACCCTGAGGAACAATTGCAAATAACTTATCCAATATTTCACTGGCGAAAAAGTCAAGTTTCTTGTAGTTAATTGGAGTTTTTTCTCCTGGAAGAACAAGATCTTCATTTACCATATCAAAGGTAACAACACTTATGTTCCAAGTCTTTGAAGGATCATGATTCTTAATTTTGTCTACGAATGTTGTCATTTTCACATGGCTACTTTCTCTAATCACAAGAATAACATTAAGTATCGTTATTCTATCTGAGTACACTGAAGAGTGAAGTATTTGCAACAATGTGTAGCCAAGATTAGAGTCGGCTCCATTGATAAGAAGATGTAATTTTCCTGTCTTGTCAATAGCAGATTCGATGTGTGAAAGTGCCTGTTTCGCCCGGCAGTAAAGAGTAGGAAATGAAGCGAGTTTAGCAAGACCAGGTTCATTAGAAGTCGAACCTGAATCTACACTCTGTTGAGTCTCAGACACTTGAGTATCAGCTCCGTCATCAGTCCCTGGCTCAGTAGTTTCATCAACGATTTCTTCTGTTTCGTTTCCAACCACGAAATTTGATTCTTTTTCAAACGATAGATTTACATCAATCAGGTCAACTTCAGCCAAAACATCATCTACCGGTAAAACCACATCCACAGTGGGGTCAATCACAAGCGACGTCGACAAAGAGCCCTTTCTACTGGCAGGATTAACGATTCCAACCACACGAGTACCGACTTTAAAATCAGATGATTCCAAAGACTTACCTACCCTAATAATTTCACCTGTAAACTCGTAGCCCAAGCCAACCTTGATGTTTGAGACATTGAGCAAGTACTTATTGATTTTGGCCAAATCATACGAATTAAGACCGGCATACTTGACGTTGACGAGGATTTTATGGTTAGGTAAAAAGAGATCAATTTCAGGGTAATTGAAATTCAACTCCGTCTGTTTATTTTGAACGGAAATGTCTTTGATGGTGGAAAACCGTAAATCACCAAGCTCCTCGTACCTTCCAGCACCAACCGCCTGTTGCTTGGGAGGAACAGGTAATGGTTTGGGACCAGGTTTTCTTTTCTCAAGATGGGCTAATTCAGGAGGAAGTTTATGGAATGGATTTGTCTTTGAATCATCGATTGCCTGTTGTTTCTTCTTGTTATGTATTTCTGTAATCTCAACTGGTTCAGGAGCAAAACCTACGGAATTCGCCATGATTTTAATACTGACTAGGATGAGCTAAATACTTGAAAAGTATATTGCGGGAGAATCGGTAGATAGCGACATATTGGTGTTTGTGGCTTGCAATTTTGGCCGATGCCAAAGGCTCTGCGCGCCCGGCGTCGGCCCACCACTCCGCCAATGTGCCCGTTTGCCGGCGGAAACTTTTCGCGCCTCCAGCAACTATCAACAAACATCATCTAATTTGGGTCCAGATACCTTTAATACACCATTAATTCAAGCCGTACTAACAATTTTAATTGCAATTCAACCTAAACCTCAATGATCGCCTTAATTGCGTGTTATGTCATTTCACTTCTTGTTTCCGTGTGGGGAATCCGGTTTTACATCAATATATTTAAGTATCCATGGTACGTTCTGATCCCCATTATACTATCGGTATTCATCCCAGTTTCAATTGTATTTCTTCTTCCTGTGGATTACATCTCGCACAACTCCGATCATCTCCCGCTCCTAGCGGTTCCGGATTCAGTTATTCTTTATTTATGGAAGGCTAATTATTGGACTACATTTATTCTTACCTGGCTATTACTTCCTCTTTTCCAAGAATACTATCGTTCTGGACATTTCCACGGCGTTGATCGACTTCGGGATGCATTTAAACGTAATCTTAGGTTTCAAGCAGTTGTTTTCGCCGTTCTGGTGGTGGGGATATTATACCTTATAGTTGAATCGGGTCTTTCTTTTAATCATATAAAACTTATGATAATTGCCATGTCTCACATTTACTCATTGGTTCTTGCCCTATGGCTCATGGCCCATGGTCTTATCAACATCCCGCGGTCGCTTTGGACTCTGGGGAGTGTGGTTCAGAACTTAAATCATCATTACTTGAAGGTTCCTACCGCTATTGATAATTTAGAAGATACTAAGATATCTTTCAAAGAACAAGTACTTCAGGTACTTGTTTTAACGAAAAACTACACTTCTCTGCTGGTGCAGGATTTCCAATTCAGAGACTGGATCTTGCTGTTGTACGATAAGATTCCTGATGATTTACGAGATTCAATGGAACGCCAGTATCTTTCGAATTCCCATAATTCAATCACGCGAGACCAACTCACGCTGCTGTTCATGACAAAACTCACCGCCAGCTTTAATCTGAACCTCTCAAAGCTTGTGGCTTACGAGGCTGAATTTAATAGTCTTTTCCTCACTATAACCAGACTTGAAGATATTGTAAATGCCAGTTCGGGAACTCTTACCTATCGAATGGTATCTTCTCGTCCTTTGTTGAGTCCACGGACTCGTTATATTACTCAGGTGTACTTTGTGCCTGTTTTCAGTCGAGTTTGGTCGGTGGTTTTATATGGTGTTTCATTCATTATTCTTCAGTCTGAATTTTTCCATTCCACTAAGGCTTCACTTATAAATACGCTTGTATTTGCATCGCCCTTCCGTAAACACGCCATTCTCCAGCTTGTTGTATCGCTGGTATTCTTTGCGTACTTAGTCATGGCATCGTTGCTGTCGTTGACCCACCTTAAAATCTTTAATATCTATCATTTGGTACCTCATAATTCAGATATAGTTTCTGCTTGCTTTTATGCTACTTATATTGCAAGATTAACCATCCCTTTATCATATAATTTCATTACCTTGTTTAAATCAAGAGAATCTACGTTTGAGCTGTGGTTTGGTAAGTCGATTCACTTAACAGGATTATTTAATTTACTTAATAATTGGTTACCACGATTAATCTTAATTCCTGTGATTCTTACAGCTTTCAATGTTTACGATAAGCTTAAAAAGAGAATGGGGTTGAATACTGACCTTTATGATTCATGGGCAGTATTTGATGATGAACTGGAAAATGCTGAAATAACTAATAATAATCGTAAGGATCTTATTATTGTTGAAGCTAAACGAATAATATCAAGAGAAATTAATAAGAGAAATTCGAGTCAAGAAGATTTAAGAACATTCAATCTTTCCCAGGCTGCTAACATCAACTATGATGCCAATAGAAGAAATTTCCATAATCAACTCAGTGAAGGAATTGGAGGTAGTCTTGATGACCGTGGTCGCATTGATGATGATGATAACGACACTGGCTTTTTAGGATCACAACCTAGTCTTTGGGGACGAATTGGCGGAGCCTTCTCGGGCTTTCGCCAGCAAAACCAGTACCGGGACGATCCAGACGATGATGAGATGGTGATTTAAGAGAGAGAGAAGAGAGCGAGGAGAGAGACGAGAGAGAGAGGAGAGATGAGAGCGAGGAGAGAGATGAGAGATGAGAGAGAGACGAGAGACGAGAGAAGGGAAAGAAGAAAGAGAAGAAACAGAGAGAAGAGAGAACGAATCAGTGAATATTTATTGGCTTTATAGATGTCGATATAGACGCATAAGTAGATTAAGTGTAGACCCAGCACACGGACATAGACCTTGAAGTTTCGCCGACTGTATTTGATATTGAAGAATCTGTCAATCGTGGTTCTGTCGATGTGGTGGCTGTCGGCCCGATTGCGCTTCTACTGGACCCAACGGTGCCACCGCAGGACCCGCTGTCTCAGTGTCTCGGACCCACTGACTCTGTGACTCGCGCCCGGCCCACGCGCTATCGTCCTACCTCGCTTCTTCTTCCCCCCGACTCTTCCCCGGACCCTCACAAATTTCAACTACTTGTCTGTTTTACACTTGTACTCTTTGTTTCAAATCTTTGGTAAAAATCAATGAGGATCGTTGCGTTGTGGCCTCGGAGTCGGTCCATCCTGACATCGGTAACTTTCACCGCCATTGATAAAACTGCTTATAATCAACCTCATCAACTTCATAAAGTAGGTAAGTTAAAAGTCCCCCTCTTGAAAAGTCCATCTCATCTTGGACACTTTCTGTCACGAGTAAATCGAATGTATAATGAGGATCGATATCTGGCCAGTGTCATTGACATTGATGGACGATTGGTATTCAATTTTGGCGTTTACGATGGTCATGGAGGTGATCAATGCTCAACGTTTCTTGAATCTAATCTTAGTTCAACCATTGAAAACTCAGCCAATTATTGCCTGAATGATTCAGAAGATGATCGTCAGAGTCTCGTGAAGGGATATATGAAACAAGTTGGAGGTTACTGGAGAAGATGGTATAAAAACAGAGACGATAATTTTACTAAAATGAAACTGATGTGTGATACAATTAAATTGAAAAATATATCAATGCCAAAAGATTCACTCCCATTTCGACTCCCATTAGCATTTTTGAAAACTGATTGGGATTTCATTAATCGTGAAGATAATTCTAGTGGATCAACATGTACAAGTGCTTTCATAGAAACTATTTATCTGACACCTGGTTCATTTGCTCCAGTTTATGAACAATATTATTTCAATAGAAATACCATATCTAAACTTACATTAGCACATGTGGGTGATACCAAGGCTATTTTGGTGGATCGTCATGGAGATGCCCATGCGTTGACACAAGATCATCACCCTTCAAATCCAACAGAAGCATCAAGACTTCGAAGATATTCTGCTAATTTCTTCATGACTGATTCATTCGGTGAAGAAAGATTTATTGCATTAGCAAATACTAGAGCATTTGGTGATGTGAATTTTAAACATATGGGTGTTACTTCAGAACCAGATATTGGTCAATTCATAATTGGTGATGCCCAAACAATTCATGAAAAACTTACACCTGAAGAAATTAAACATTATACCATTGGTGGTCATGGAGGTGACGAAAGTTTCTTGGTACTTTGTTCAGATGGAGTAACCAATGAAATCACAGATCAGGAAATCGCCGATATTGTCATGGTTCACTTCAATATGAAGGGACATCCTAGAGCTACACCTCAATTATGTGCTGAAGAAATCATTAAATTTGTAGAATATATTGGAGGTGATGATAATGCTAGCTGCTTGGTTATAAGACTTAACGGATGGGGGAAATGGCCTATTCTTGACCGTACTGGTATGCTTCGACAGGAACGAATGAATGCATATCTGCCCCGAGATAGAGGATAGATATAGACAAGTCTGATGAGTGTACGATGAATAAATTAACCATAATGAACAGAACAACGTAGAAGTCACTGGGGGACAGAGCTCTCAATTTGTAGATCCCCAATCCACAGAGTGGATAGTAATTTACT
Organism: Metschnikowia sp. yHQL527; assembly: GCA_030578455.1. Taxonomy (NCBI): domain Eukaryota; kingdom Fungi; phylum Ascomycota; class Pichiomycetes; order Serinales; family Metschnikowiaceae; genus Metschnikowia; species Metschnikowia sp. yHQL527. The sequence goes on along the minus strand of JAJMRR010000021.1, from coordinate 63,275 downwards.
GTCTACAGATCAACATTTAGTCTGGTATTATCCGTTTATTGAGCTACGCTCCTATGTACAATGATATTATGACTTGTGGCCTTGACTCGACTCCGAAGGTCGACGTATTGAAGGTTTAATGATTTAACTGAGTAAATCTGTAAGTTTTTTATAAGTTCCTCTGTCTTTTGTATGTCCTCTGTATGGCTTGTTTAATCTTTTGATTCTTAGACGTTTACTTTCTTGATGATTTCTGGTCAATTTCCACTCTAATTCTTGGTAAACTTGTAAGTAAATCTCTTTCTTGTAGGTGCAAACTCCCCGAGTTTATTCCCCACCATTTCATCGGTTATGTCGACTTCAACGTAATTTTTACCGTTATGAATTTGAAATTTAAGTCCAACAAACTGAGGAAGAATCGTACAACTTCTGGCGTTGGTACGAATCGGGGTCCCGTTCTTGACGGCGTTGGCTATCGGCAAAGGAACAACATGGGGACCTTTCCATGCAGAACGACCTTTTAAAATATGCAAAGAAGCTCTCATAGCTGTAGTATGAAAATTCAACGAGCGAAAATTTTAAGTGAATCAACTCTTGGGTGTGGACCCGTGCACCTTACCTCTTGAAATGATATTTTCGCATACGCTTACTGGGGAAGCACATTATATAACATGTTTGCACAGAGATTTGATCCTGGGGTATCTCTTAAGCGGAAGCTTAGTGATGCTGGCGAGGGATATAGCGACGAAGAAACACCGGTCCAATCAGCGGCCGAGCTGAGTCAAGAACTGAGCAGTGAGTCCGATGAGAATACCAGCGATGAGAGCGATGAGGTGACTGAAATAAATCAACTTTCAGGATCTCCAGCACCAACTGAGGTTGCGATGGAAGTAGATGTTCCTCAGGTTGAAGAAGAAGATTTGGGACCATCAGTGGATGAAAAAGAAGTTGTGAAACCCAATGAAATAGTGTCGAATCCAGTAGTTTCCATCAAAGAAACTGAAGAAACTGCAGAAACTACAGAAACCTCGTCACTTCCTGCCAAATTCAACTCTGTCCTTGCCAAGTTCCACCGTCTGGCCAAGGCGGAGTCTGACGACTCCGAGTCTTCGGAGGACGAAATCCAACAGCATAATATAGAACCTCTTCCGCAACCTGCCCTTCCTAAAGATAAAAAGCTTGTTTCTGTTTACGGACACATCAACAACCTTGACTGGTTAGCCAAACCAATATTTACATCACCAGAAGTCACCAGACCTTTTGAAACATTTGCTTTATCGAAGGTAATTCACAATAACTTGGAATACATGGGATTTAAGTCTGCATTTTCAGTCCAAGTATCTGTACTCGATTTACTTCTTCAAGATATCAAGAATAACCAGCTTCAACCTGATTTCCAAGGAGATATCTTGGTGAATGCCTCTACAGGATCAGGTAAAACTTTGGCTTATCTGGTACCTATTGTAGAAGCATTACAAACTAGAGTTGTACCACAAGTAAGAGCATTAATTCTTGTTCCTACAAGACCATTGATTAATCAAGTTGCAAGCACATTTCTGGACCTCTGTAGAGGAACTTCACTTTCTGTGGTAACTCTTAAGTCGGACGTATCAGTTAAGGAAGAAAGTACAAGACTTCAACAAAATGTACCAGATATTATCATTACTACTCCAGGTAGATTAGTTGAACACCTTGGTATGGGATCAATAAGCTTGAAATATCTTAGATTTTTGGTTATTGATGAGGCAGATAGATTGCTTAATCAATCATTCCAGGATTGGTGTAATATTTTGATTAATAATCTAGAATCGTATAATAATTCATCTGAAATATGGAGATTAAAACCACAGAAACTTATATTTTCTGCTACTCTTACTACTGATGCTGGAAAACTTGCTAGTCTTAAATTTGAAAAACCACGTCTTGTTATTGTTAATACAGAAACTACACTTGTTAATGAATTATTTACAGTTCCACCTACACTTTCCGAGTATTCACTTTCATTTGGAGCATCAAGATTTAATGTTAAACCATTACTTCTTTGTAAATTTCTTATACGTCATAATAAGCTTAGTAATGTTCTTATATTTACAAAATCCAATGAAGCATCAATGAGACTTTCTAAATTACTCTCATTACTATTCCGTCGATTTTCACAAGAATCTGTTGAAGTTCAGTATATTAATTCTACCAATAATACTAAAACGGTAAGAAGTAAAATTCTACGAGATTTTGCTAGTCAGTCAATCAATATTTTGGTTGCTACTGACTTGATTGCAAGAGGTATTGATATCGCATCAATTACTGATGTTGTCAACTATGATTTACCAAATTCTTCAAGAGAATACGTTCATAGAGTTGGGCGTACTGCTCGTGCTAATCAACCTGGTTCAGCTTATACTTTCTGTTTTGGAAGAGGAGAACTGGGTTGGTTTAATAATCTTATGAGAGACGTTGGACGAGGTACCAGAAGGGTTGAGCCGGTGTTTGAAAAGGGTCATGAATTGGTTGGTGATGATGAGCCAGTGTATAATGAGTGTTTGGAAGAGCTTCAGAAACAAATTGAACTGAAGTAGAGGAATAGGTGAGAGTCCTAACTGACCGTTAAATTACATAGAGGTCGATAGTAAAATCAACTACATCAAATTAAGTATCTACCAATACACAGTCAACTGACAGTAAGCAACCGTAGCGTAGCGTATTCCACCAATTACACCAGGTAGAATCAGTCGTTTCTGAATGGAAAAAATTACATTCAAACTTCCGTACCTTCAAGTAAGCGAATCATGTCAATTTTGTGGCCATTGCGTCAATTTTTGGTGGGTTTTTTCCCGGACAGTAGTTTACTTAGTTTTTGATATTTTGTCATTTTGTGCTGCTTTTTGCAGTAAGTTTCTCATCGCAATCAATCAATTATTACATCTAATGTCCGAATCTTTAGAGTCATTAGGCGTAAAATTGGTGGATCAAGATGTTCTTGCAACCAGTATCACCAAACAGGCCAATGAAGCTATCATTGCTAAAGATACAGAACTTGATCAAAAAAGATTAGAGAAAACTAATAAAGAACTTGCTAAATCCATTAGTAAGATTCGACTTCTTGAAAAACGTCTTGAAGATCCACGAACAAAGATCTCACAAAGAAAGAAACTCAAAGACGATATTTCGTGGTTTCAAGAGAATGAAATTGGTCCTTTACAGAGAGATATTGATGATATTAATGCTAGAATTAAACAGAATAAATCTGATCTTAATACTTCAGGTAAAGATGAACCTTCACTGAGTGAAATGCTTCCTGGAGAAACAGAGAAAGAATATTTGATCAGAACCGGGAGAATCACGGCGTTTGGGAATGAAACTCAATTTGTTCTGGGTCTGAAACAAACTACAGATCATGTTTTCCTTCGACAACCAGGGTTTCAGGATATCGATAGTGAGGTGCTTGAAAAAGATGTCAATGATGAGGATTACAATGAAGAGGATATCGGGGATGCTGAGGATGAAGCTGTAATCACCGAAACTACACCAGAGTACCAGGCCGTACGAAATATAGACGATGGTGATGAACTGGTGTATCAGGCTCGTCTTAAGAGCTGGAGTTCTCGCAGAAGCAATGCCAGGATAAATGACGAGCTGGAAACAGAAGAATGGTTTAAACCTCATCCTACAATAGCAGACGCCGTGCTTAATGATAAGTTCAAATTACCGGGAGATATATACCCTAGTTTATTCGATTATCAGAAGACTTGTGTGCAATGGTTGTGGGAACTTTACTCTCAGAAAACTGGTGGTATTATCGGAGATGAAATGGGATTGGGTAAAACCATTCAGATAATCTCTTTTCTTGCTGGACTTCACTATTCGGGACTTCTAGATAAGCCGGTTCTTGTGGTTGTTCCAGCTACTGTTTTAAATCAGTGGGTAAATGAATTTCATACATGGTGGCCTCCTCTACGGTGTGTAATATTGCATAGCATCGGTTCGGGAATGTCAAAGAGTTCCATGTCGGAAGAACAGATGGAATCATATTTGGAGTCACAAGATCCTACTACTGTAGGACAGGATTCATTTAAAGGCATCAGTAGTCAGATTAATGCTCAGGAAATCGTTGATAGAGTAATGACCAAAGGTCATGTTCTTGTTACAACCTACGTAGGGCTAAGAATCTACGCCAAACACATCATCCCACGAGAATGGGGGTACGTGGTGTTAGATGAGGGACACAAGATCAGAAATCCAGACTCAGATATATCATTGACATGTAAGCAAATTAAAACCTATAACCGGATAATCCTTTCAGGAACTCCCATTCAAAATAATTTGAAGGAGTTATGGTCACTTTTCGACTTTGTTTTTCCTGGTAGATTAGGGACACTTCCTGTTTTCGAACAACAATTCTCTATTCCTATAAATATGGGAGGTTATGCTAATGCATCTAATGTTCAAGTACAAACAGGTTATAAATGTGCGGTTGTGTTAAGAGACTTGATATCGCCATATCTTTTGAGAAGACTTAAGAGTGATGTAGCTAAAGACTTGCCAAAGAAAAATGAAATGGTACTATTTGTAAAACTTACAAAGTTTCAACAAGATCTTTATGAACAGTTTTTGGGCAGTGAAGACTTGAGAGCTATACTTAAAGGAAAGAGAAATATGTTGATGGGTATAGATACACTCCGTAAGATTTGCAATCATCCTGATTTGGTGGATAGAGAATTACTTCAAAGAAGAAGTAGCTACAATTATGGGTCACCACAAAAATCTGGTAAACTTCAGGTTTTGAAGAATTTACTTCAACTTTGGCAACAGCAGGGTCATAGAACTCTTCTTTTTTGTCAAACTCGTCAAATGTTAGATATTCTTGAAAAGTTTGTGGTTAATATTAAACGAATCAATGAAGATGGAGAAGAAATTCAGTATTCCAGTGGTAGTTTTGAATTCTTACGTATGGATGGGTCAACTCCCATTTCCAAAAGACAAGCATTGGTGGATACTTTTAATAATGATACTAATTATCATGTTTTTTTACTAACTACGAAAGTTGGAGGTCTTGGAGTTAATTTAACTGGAGCTGATCGAGTAATTATTTTTGATCCAGATTGGAACCCGTCAACTGATATCCAAGCTCGAGAAAGAGCATGGAGATTGGGTCAGAAGAAAGATATAACTATCTACAGGTTGATGACGGCAGGTACAATAGAGGAGAAGATTTATCACCGACAAATCTTCAAAACTTTCTTAACCAATAAGATCTTGAAAGATCCTAAACAACGAAGGTTTTTCAAGATGAATGATCTTCATGATCTTTTTACACTAGGAGACCCTGACGAGAAGGGAACAGAGACTGGAGATATGTTTAATGGAACCGAACAAAAATTTGGAGGTGAAAAAGAACGTAAGTCTGCTAAGCTTTTCCAGGCCAAACATACAAACGACGATGATCTTTATCAAGTTGCAAATATCATGGGGGTTTCTAAATTGGGAGCGTATGAAGAAGGAGAAGAAAAACAAGAAGAAGGGAATAAAGACGATAGTAGAATTATGGAAGGGATCTTTGCAAATAGTGGAGTTCACAGTACATTGAAACACGATGATATTGTTGATTCTTCTAAGCAAGAACTTACGTTAATTGAGAAAGAAGCAAGTAGAGTAGCCAATGAAGCCGCTAGAAACTTACGAGAATCAAGGAAACTTGCTAGAAAGAATGTTATTGGAACCCCTACATGGACAGGAAAATTTGGAGCAGCTGGGAAATTTGGACCAAAAATTACCAAGAAGAAAGGTTCAAATCTCTTAGCTTCGAGTTCAATTTTAAGTGAATTAAAGCAGAAGAAGCTGGTACTGCCTGCTAAGACAAACAAAGTTGATGAAAAGCAAGAAATTTTAAACCATTTAGTTGAATATTTAAATGGCCAGAGTAATTATTTCAGTAATTCGAATGAAATTTTAAAGAATATTCCCGTCAAGATTGATATGAAGAAAGATAAGGATGTAATTTTGCTACGGTCGTTGTTGAGAGAAGTTTGTGACTGGGATAAGCCAGCAAAGGGATGGCAGCTTAAGTCTGAGTTTAGGAAGTAGAGAAGTAGAGAAGTAGAGAGGAGAAGTAGAGACATTGGTAATGATAGATTTATATTTGGAGTTTACGGAAAATACATTAGTGTAGGAATTGGGAGAAGTTCGAGCCTTGTGAAGATGAAGATGAAGACAACTGTTTGAAGGTGACTTTTCAAGTGAGTCTTCAGGTGAGTCTCCAGGTGAGTCTCCAGGTGAGTTTTCAGATGAGTCTACAGGTGAATCTCCAGGTGACTCTCCGAGTGACTCTCCGAGTGACTCTTCTTCAGATGACTCTTCTTCAGATGACTCTTCTTGCTCTTCAGGTTACTCTTCAGTTCTGTGATTCGCTGCCACCGGACCGGCCCCGGGCCGAGCAGTAACTCCGCCAATGAAGGTGGCAACCTGACGGTAGTTAATCACGGCCGTAACTCCCTGTTCGGTTCCTGCTCGGGTCCTGTTCGGGTCCCACTCCCAAAGTAGCAGTGGTGGCAACCGCCAAATTACAGGTGCAAAATTATTTATTAGGTCGCTTTAAACCTCGTTGTGCGAATAGTCTTTATGCTCCTGCTCCGAATAGTTGGCTATAAATCTTTAGCTCGAGCATACTCCACAACCGGGGCTGGTTCTAAGGTCATTGAACGATGTCCGGAACCGGCGTACGATACCGGATGTACCTACTGTGAAATCCCGGCGTTTCCCGCCGATAAACAGATTGATTTTTCAGCAAATCTTAATGGAACCAAGGTACTTCCATGGAAACATCTTCTTATCATGAGCCATGGACTAGGGGACTTTAACAAGATGCCGTCCAAGATCGAGCTTGTTCCAGGATCATTAGCGCTGGAAATTGCGTCAATGAAACGAAAACTCTTATCTCCATATCATCCAGTACTTATCAGTAATGCTTCAGTTAAATCTACAAGTTCAAGCCCAATATCAAGCCCTAATCAGGTGGTATATCTTTATCCCGATGGAATCAAGGTAGAGTTTGAACAAAAATATACACGAGAGTTTGTTATGAAGTATCTACGACCTCCAGACGACGAAATGGTTCCTAAAAAGACAATTTTCAATCCATTTAAACTGTCAATTATCAAATCAAAAACTGAGCCTGAAAACCTTGGAGAATTCGTGGAAACTCCACTATCAAGAGATTTAGTACTTATATGTGGCCATACTCAACGTGATGTTAGATGTGGTAAATTAGCACCATTACTTGAGCAGGAATTTAAAGCAGTGGTAAAGAGAGAAAACTTACAAGTAGACGTGGGGTTAGTTTCTCATATTGGTGGCCATGCTTATGCCGGAAATGTCATTTATTTCCCCAAGGATAAACACCGGGAAGTTGTATGGTATGGACGGGTTTTCCCCCTGTCAGTGCAAGGAATTGTTCACGAGACGATTTTAAAAGGAAATATCATCAAAGAACTCTACAGAGGACGTGTTTAAAGTAAACAACATAAGAAGTCACTTTGAGTGGACACGAGTGTAATGCGAGTCAGTATGTTGAACATTTGGGCGATATGGTGCATCGGCGGAGAAAACTTGACATGTGCAAAGCAGCACTGACGTTGATAAACTATTTATTTCATGTACATATAGTTGATTGGTATCAACTAGCGAAAAAAAATTGTAGTATTGCTCAGGTAAACGATTCAAGTATACCTTACATGATCGATGTAAATGGTGTAAGTATAGTTGACACATTATTGAGTTAGTAGGTGTTGACGCTTAATTGCAGGTTGCATGCGTAACCCAGCATGATATACGTTTTGATACATCGTGCAATCTACGCAGTAAATTACGCAGATTTAATGAATTATGAGTGCATTTATACATGAGTATGATTTTACGTCATTAATAGTAATAAATCATCGTTAAGGTATTAGTATCAATTAAATGATACTTCTGTGCGTGATAATACTGTGCAGAGGATGTTGATGCAGATAAATTCGGTGCAGTAGCATATTATTGCTGTGCAGAAGATCCAAATATAGTGCATAACGCTTATTACGCCAGTTATACATTAATTTGCATATGACATATGTAACTAATCCTTGAGTAAGGGAAGTTATTTAAATTATACATATACATATGAACAGCACAGATTAAAATAGTCAGGATGTTTACTAAGTAAATAAATATTGTATATGCAGATTATTATGCATGTTAACCAATCAATTGTAAAATGCAATTGCATTCAGTCTACACTCGCTTCAATTTTATTCTTCTGCATTGAGTAAATTCCTCCATTCTAGAATTCGTCTCCTATAACCTGTCCGTATTATAAAAAAAATTTTCATGCACAAATTATGTAAAAGGAACGCATGTGCACTTAGTCTCCCCTACATGGCGGCTGGTTACGAAAGTCTTACATTACCGATAGCGAGATCTGGGTGTAGCGACAAGTGAAACAACAGAGGTAATTAACTAATAGGAACCTAATGATGATAAAAATATTGGCATTACTAAGAATTGTCACATGAAATTCAAGTTATAGCGATATTATGCATTGATAATCGTTCCCTTACATGTTCAATATTTAGGTGTTAGTTTATATTGAATAATTTAATAGCCATTACAACCATACAATAAACCATACAATAAGCAATAAACGTTCCATTTGCATTGCTTTTTTATTGAATTCGGCTTCGTCCCCTGCAGGTGCAAGTAATGGTAATAAATTAAAATAAGATTTTTCACCATTTCAAATCTAATTTTTATTGCAGTAGCGAATACAATTTTAATGTAAAGATAATAAATAATTAACAAACCATTTAAAAGTTAGTAATTGTTAACGGATAAAATTAAGTTGAACGATAACTCCTGTTGTTAACACCGACTGTAAGTGAAACTTATTGTATTAATTTTTTTACTAACCATTACTAACATTAAAAACTGGTGAAAAATAACAATGTCCCCACAGCACTAATATGCACATACCTGATCTCGGTATTTTCATGGTTCCCGATAATGGAATTTTACTTGTTATCGTTGCATATTCACAATAGGAAGGTGCAAACTTGACAAAATATAGATTCTGGACATGAAATATTGACTCGGATGTGTTATTAACGAGTTAATGATGAGGTATAGCAAAAATTATAAACGTATATAAATTACACTATTTAAAGGTAAAATGTAAAAAAAAAATCGTTATAAAATGCCAATTAAAGAAGCGAAACAATATAACAATATAACTTGAAAAGAAGCATTTTATGAAGCATTTTATGAAGCATTCCAAAGTTTTTCTAAATCATTTTATCGTTTAATGTAAAATTTATCCTCTAACTTTAATTTTAATAAAAAAAAAACTTTTTTTCGTATGTCCAATCGGATCTTATTTTTATATTATTGCATAATCTTTAGTTATATAAGTTAAAGTACATATTAAAATTAATGTAATATTATATAATTTATTCATTTATATATTAATTATTCACAATTTAAATGTAAATTATTTATTAAATCTATTAAATTTATATTCTATAAAATTACTTTCTACTGCAGTGTTACGGTAAATTCCTGATGTTAATGAAAAGACTTAAAAAATATAATACTTTTGTGTAAACTCCTGTACATAATGCGGGAGTTGCATGACTGGTATGCCGCCTGCGCCCATGCATAGTCTGCATTTCATAATTTTTTTTTTTAATTCGGTTTCGCTTTTTTGTTTGGTTTACAAAGAAAACCACAAATTCAATATATACGATATATATTTTCAATTTTTTACTACGGTTTTTTTAACTTAATTTTAAATATTTGATTAATTAACTAAGTCAATTTAATTAGTTATTTAAATTGTTCTAATTAATTATTAATTAATCTTTAATTCTTTGATTATTTTAATTCTGATTTTGATTCTTCATCTTCTTGTTAAATTTTCATCTTGATCCTTTTATTCTTCTTCATCTTTTTATTATTCTTAAAATGTCAAACTTAGATAACAATCCAAATCAATCGGTTTTAAATACAGATTATAGATCAGGTTATCATCCTCAACAACAAACTGGTCAACAACCTTATGCTATGCTTCAACAACAACAGCAACAACAAAGATCATCATCTTCAATTCCTCAACCTCAACAACAACAACAATATCAACAATTTCCTCAAAATTATTATCCTGATCAATATCAACAATATCAACAAATTCTTAATGGTTCATCAACAGGAAATCAACAACTACAATCTTCTCAACCTTATGGATCTTATTATAATCAACAATCAATAGCAGGTCAATCTCAACCTTCAGGTCAACCTCAACAACCAGTTACTTCAACTGCTACTCAACAATCAGGTACTGATCAATATTCTCATCGATATGCTGCTGCTTATGGTGCTCCTTATAATAGTTATTCAATGTATCAACAATCTGTTCCACAATCTGGTTCAATTTCTCAACCTCAACCTCAACCTCAACATTATAGTCAATCAACTCCAAATGCTACTAGTGCTCCTGTTGCAAGTGCTGCTGCTTCTGCTGCTGCTGCTTCTACTGCTCCACCTTATACTGCAAGTACTTCAACTTCAACTCCTGTTCAATCTGATACTTTACCAACTAGTGGTAATTCAACTGTTGGTCAATATCAACCTCCAGGAATTAGACCAAGAGTTACCACAACTATGTGGGAAGATGAAAAAACTTTATGTTATCAAGTTGATGCTAATAATGTAAGTGTAGTAAGAAGAGCTGATAATAATATGATTAATGGTACAAAATTATTAAATGTTGCTCAAATGACAAGAGGTAGAAGAGATGGAATTTTAAAATCTGAAAAAATTCGTCATGTTGTTAAAATTGGTTCAATGCATTTAAAAGGTGTTTGGATTCCTTTTGAAAGAGCATTAGCAATGGCTCAACGTGAAGGAATTGTTGATTTATTATATCCTTTATTTGTAAGAGATATTAAGAGAGTAATACAAACTGGAGTTACTCCAAATTCAAATTCAACTGGTTCTTCAACTGTTAAACAACCTTCAACTTCAACAAATGGATCAACTGGATTACCTCAACAAACTTCAAATTCTTCAACTTCAAATAATTTAAATTTATCAGGTTATTATCAACAATATCCTCAATATTCTCAAGCTAATGGTGCAACTTCATCTGGTTCAGCTACTGGTTCAAGTAATGTTGCAAGTACTTCAAGTGCAGGTGCAGGTGGAGTTGCAACAACTGCAACAACTTCTGTAACTGCAAATCAATCACCACAAACTGCTCCTTCAACTGCTGTTGGTGAACTGCAAAATCAACAACAATCTCATCAACAACCTCAACAACAATCTCAAGTTTATGGTTATCAACAACCTTATTATGCTCCAAATCAATATTATCAACCTCCATATAATCCAAATACTAATTATTCATCTTATGGAAATCAACCAGTTTATCAAGGTTATGGATATGTTAATCAACAACAAGTTCCACAATCAATTCCTCAACCAAAAGTTGGTCAACCTCCTGCTCCAACTACTCAAGATAGTGATGGGGATCTTAAACGTGATATTAAGAAATAAGGGTTGAAACTTCACCAAAATTAAACTTACTAAAATTAAACCTACTAAAGTTGACTATCTAACACTACCTGCTATCAACTCCAATGCAACAAACTAGAAAAAACCCACTACAGGCTAGAGTCCAACTATCATTGCTCTGAAGTGCTTGACCGATACTTTGTATCATTTGGTTCTCATAGAATTTGTACCGTATGTATTATTAAGAATAACTTCTTACCTAACTATGTATTAAGATGACTTCTTACAATTATATATTAAGATGACTTCTTACAATTATATATTAAGATGACTTCTTACTTACTATGTAATACCAGAGGACCTCTTGATTTTCTCTTGATCCTCTTCTCTCTCTCTCTCTCTCTCTCTCTCTCTCTCTCCCCTAATCCTTCTTCTTATCTCCATCCACCTCCGGATTAAGATCATTATAAGACTTTTGCAATCCCTCAACCTGTTTCTTGAACGTAGCAATATCAATATCTTTCTGCTTGATAAGATCCTTATACTTTTCAACTTCTTCTTCATTGCTGGCAAATTGACCTTTATCAATTTTATTCAATGCTCTGAATTCAGTCTCTTTCTTAACCAACTTCTTCAAGATTCCCACAATGGTGTAGATGGATAACATCAAGTACAATACCGCTCCGTTCAAGTAAAGATTTCTTTGAGTGTAAAATTTAGTGGCCAACAGGTCATAACTCAAAGAAGCAGGAGGTTGATAATTTGAAGTTGTGAAGTAAGGTTGATTTCCAAAAGAATCAAATCTCTTTAATCTATTTAAACAGTCTAATAACGATAAAATAAGTAAACTGGTAGTGAAAACTATACCAACTTTAACGTGAATTGACTGTTGAAGCAAGCTTGCAAAATCTAGGATCTTTGACCGAATTTTGAATGGTAATGGTAATAAAAGTAATGATAAAATAACCATTTGTCCCATAAGGGCGCTGAAAATAAGTGACATTTGAATACTCATGATAATTGATTGATTTAATTAATTAGATGGTAGTAAGTATTTGTTAAAGTAGATAGTGTAGATAGTTTTAAAACATCGTGACGTGTCCAGCCAATTTCAGGCTGCAAAATTAGACAATAGTCATAACCTACGCATTGATCAGCAATTAACGGTTATGCAAATGTAAGCGCAGATTCTATACATTAGGATACATAGTACATGATGTACATAGTACATTAAATTTAAATGCATTAAATATATTCACTTACATTAAAAATTATAGTTTAAATTTAAACTCCAAATCTATAATCCAGAAACTTTCTTTGCATAATTATAAGCAACAATACTGAAAATTACCATCCCAGCAATAATTGACCAAAACCATGCAAGTCCTTCATAATCTTGTCCAGGAACAATACAATTCATCCCCCAAAGTCCGGTAACTACATTTATAGGAAGTACAATGGTACCTAAGATTGTAATCTTACCAAGAACATCATTAGTGTCATTATTGACTTTAGTCATATCAATATTAATTTGTGCCAAATAATTAGAATGGAATCTTGCTAAAAGTTTCTCATAATGATTAAGTGATTGAGTCATGGTGACAATATGATCTTGAATATCTCCAAGGTACATAGCAATATTAATCTTGGGAGTAACCATCAGCGAATTCTTTCCTCTTACCAATGTAGACATTTCAAGTTGATCTTGAAATCGTTTACTAAATCCTTTAATTACATCAGCTTTAGATCCTAAAAGTCTTAATACCGACATGACTCGTTTTCTACACTCTCCAATTCGTCTTAACATATCACCTTTCCGTTTCCATCCAAGAATCTTTGAAGACGTGGATTTAGATGATGATGATGACAGTTTATACGACTTGTGAGTACTTTTAGATCGAATTGATGATGGCTTTCTACGTCTTCCCAGTGGAGGATCAACGTCAACAGTTGATTTTGATCTTTTCCGACGATAGAAAACGTCGGTTTCCACAGGACGTGGTTTAAAATCCTCTAAATCACTTTCTTCATCTGAATCTTCACTTTCATCGCTATCGGTATCTCCTGAATGCATCTTAAGAATAGCATCTTCAATTGCATTAACTTCTTCCTCAATACTGCTTATCATAGGAGCAAAAGAATCCGTAATATCGTCAATAAGAGCGTAACAGATCCAGTCTGACGAAACACTCAAGTAGTCTCGTAAGAGACGTGCTCTTCTTCTAACATTTATGGGATGTGGTGTTGCAGAAAAATGAAACGTAATAACCGCATCTTTAAACACAATCATGTACATATTTAATGGAGAAAGTTCACCTTCTCTTACCTTTTTGGTTTTAGAAACTGCCGAGTTACTTGAACTGGTGGTCTTTCGGTAATTGTTTATAGATTTCTTATCGTTTCTATCATCTGACAAAAATTTTTTGGCTAAAAAGTTCCACATTTTAGATTTCTTTTCTAAACCACCAAAAACCTTCCCGTTGGCGTCGGTTTCATTGTACATTTCCTGAAGTTTATTAAACTTCTTTTCCTGTTCTTTTGCCCGCTGTTTTCTCCTTTCGTAAACGATATCGAACGACGTAAAGCAAATAAAATAGTACGACTTGAATAATTCAACTTTCTCTCTTGCTTCTCCAAGAAATATATCTTCAGTAGTCAAAGGGTGAATTCCAAATGTCTTAGAAAGAACCTTCATTTCTTCTTCAGTAGGATTAAGTACATCTAACCAGAACGGATTAGGTGCTTCTTTTGGCGACATCATCAACGATCCTGCGGTTGTAGGTGGTCCGGTATTGGACGTGTCGATTGTCCGTTTCAGCATCTGACTAAGTAGCTTATTGTTCAAGGTATTAGACGAAATATTATGACGAGGTTCTGGTGAAAGATGACCTGAAGTTCCTGGTCCTGAATTAGGTAAAGTACCTGGTCCTGAAACGTTTGCCATTGGTGCCACTACCGAGATATTGGGCAGAGAAGACATTGCAGGGTCATCTCTTTCTGATCTTTCTGGGCCAACAGATACGCTGGATGAAATAGTACCGTTTTGTGAGTAGTAAGAAGGCATGAAAAGATCGTATAAATTCAAATCCACTATATCTGGTTTGTTTCCCTCTTCATTCTTATCGGGGCCTCTCCATTTCTGAGACAACGGCGTGGTACCATCAGCCACCTTATTCTCGCTACCGGTTGCAAGAAGTCCGCTGATAGTAGGCGAATGAATGGTTTTATCGAAATCTTCTCTGAAATATGTAAATCTACACATTCCCAAGTCTGGTTTGCCCTGTTTCTGGAAATGATCCTTCAAGATCGTAGGGAGTGACTGTTTTGATTTTTCCCATGGCTGAATAGCAGTTGGACGAATTCTTAAAGATTCGGTAGGGCTAATACCTTCAGTTTCATTAACTTGAGTATTTTCAAGTAATGGTGTATCTTCCCTTGAGTTATGACCTTCAGATTCGTTGGCATTACCAGACTCATAGTTGTGAGCGATAGGGTAACTAAAGTTGACGTTGGCTGCCGGAACGTCGTTATCCTGTTCACCGTATTGTTGAAGTTCATCATTGACAAATTGTTGAAGAATTTCAAGATCAGGCCAAAGTAAGTTCTGTTCTTTACTTCCTTCCATGTCTAAATCATAATCTGGAAAGCACACGTCGTCAAGCGACGTTGAGTCCAGAGAGTGGTCGGACGACGGATTCGAACCGCCAAACTCGAGCGAATTGATGGAGTCATTATCTGAATCACGATCATGCCATTGGCTGGCGTACTGGTCCATATCCAAAGCCACCGACCCGTACCCTGCCATGGGATTATGGCCAGGATTAGACTCGGAGTTGGCCCAGAGATTCAGGAGGTTTTTGCTCGTTAATGGGAGTCCCTCGTTGGGTATAGACGAGTTAGTATTAGGATTGATTTGAGGTCCATGAGAACCAGGACGATGAAACTGGCTAGATCCGTTGGCATTGGCGGACCCTGTGTGACCAGGAGATACCAGAGCATCGCCCTGGACCGGACTCCGTTTGGGAAGAAGACTTCGGCGACGCAGACGGGCGGGAGACAGATGAAGATGGGCTAAATCATCATGAAGTCTGTGATCGATATAAGCTGAGCTAGGCATGTTTATTGAAGAAGCAGCACTGGAATCGGTGGCGGCTTTGGAAGGAGTATACGCCAACGATGGCCGCTGGTGAGGTTTCCTCAGCTTCTTTGACTTGGTCATGGGAAGAAGACAAGATAGGTGAAATTTGCAAACAGCAAGAATAAGAGCGAGCCAAAAATAAATGCTGCAACCGAGACAAAAAGAGAGAGAAGCGAGAGTCAAAATAGAGCCAAAATAGAGCGACAGAGAGAGCGAATAGAGGCTTAAATACGAGACAATTTCACACGATTACAAGGGGGTGTTTAGAGGCTGATGTAGGTAGTGAAGTGTGTGTAGAAGCGTATGACGTAGGTGTCGACAGTACAAAATAAAGGTAAACTTACGCAAAATAGACAGTTGTAGAAAGCTGGAGACAGGTGTAGAAACTGTTGTACAAGGTGTCCAAGTAGAACAATGTCGAACGTATTCAGGCATTCATTACTAAATAAACCAGGATTTGTCACCGTAAATTGGTATCGTAAATCGGTATCGTAAATCGGTACTGTAAATCGGTACTGTAAATCGGCGTTGCTCGACGGCAGTACCGTGGGTGGAGTGTATATCAATAGATTTGTGCATTCAACTCCTTCTTCCGCTAATTGACCAATTCTGGCACAAACAACTATATGCTACATACTCCTCTTCCACTCAATTTCACCGTTTTTCACCGACTCAATCCTCTTCATCCTCCTCAACCTTCTTGTCCTCCTTCTCTTCCTCTTCCTCCTCTTCATCGTCATCGCTCACCACCGGCTTCGATTTAACTCGTTTCTTCGCCAGTGGCTCTGTCTCGGCCAACCCCGAAATAGCATCATCGATCTCCTTTTGGCTCTCCTTCAAGAGTCTCCATGTCAGTTCCTGAAGTGAAATACCTTTCTTTCCCGGTTTCTTTACTCCATCTTTATCAAAGTAATACTCACGAATATCCACAAGTACCATCCCTTTGAATTTCCGAACCGTCACCTGCTTCTTCTTGTCAAGTTCAATTGCTACGTCACTCATCCTGATCTAATATATAGTGAGAAGTAAGAGTACAAATTGGCAAGCAATCCACCGCTACGCGTAATAGCTACTGGGGCCTGGTGTATGGGTCTCGAGACGGCTGCAAATTATACTTGATATGATGCTACTAAATTGGATCAAATTGTTCTGGCACATGGTAGCTGTGTGGGGGATAAGTTAGGAGTGTAGTTCAGACGGTGATGTCAAATCTGTAGATGATTTGGTGGATTGTGTCAAATTTGCAATTAATTCCGTGATACCTGTAAAATTTGCAGCCAACTACAATCAGCACTGTCTTGATAATGATCAAGGTCATTTGAACTGGAAAATGACGTAGACAACTCTGTTTCGGAGAATTTTTTTTGTGTCAGTCTATTAAGGAATTGACTACCTTACTTCATGCGTTCGAATTGACTACTATACTTAATACGCTCGAATTGACTACTATATTTGGTACGGTCTCTTCAATGACCAGACATCAGCTTCTACGACTTAATGTGGCGACTGTGACCATACTCCTTCTCCTGGTGTTATATTTGCTCTCGTTATGTGTCCATATCTTCCCTCTATCATCCTGGTAGGTCCACAAACTTCTCCTGATGTTCTCAGCAGGTGCCGTGTGAATCTACACTTAAACTCTATCAATCTAGTCTCTACTGTACTTATAATCTATAACTTCTAAACATTGTTTGCAGCAATTCCCGATGACCACAACTCGTTCATGTGGTCTCCCAAGAGAGTCTCGACTTGGCGGAATACCGGATCATCTTTGGTATTGATATCATTTTGGTTCAACTTGACTTGCCAGTAATTGGCAATAGCAGCATCAAGCTCATAGATATTGGAGAGTCCAAGAACAACAGAGTATCGTTTATTCCACTTAAGTTCATTCACCACAGTGGTTTCAGTGTCTTTACTCTCAAACAAGGTATGTCTCAATGCAAATCTCGTAGCAACATCTGCCAATTCTAATTGATTTTTTTGCAACTCCAGAGCCACGTGTTGAACCCTTGCTTTAAGTGGTTCTGGAGCTGGATGAAATGAGTGGGTTACACCCGATCGAAGGAGCGACATACTTAAAATTGATCCATTCATTAACTTTTTAATTCCACATTCAAAGAATCGGTCACAATAGTCAAATAAAATGGTATTCTGAATACATCCGTTCGAGTAAGATAATATGGCATCTAATGGACCAACTTCAGGTTCCAGTTCAAAACACCGTTTGGCTATACGATGAAGGTACGCTACAGGGTATCCCGATACACCAAAGTTGAGAATAAGGCCTTCATCCTTCATGATCTTTAATTCTTTTAAAGCTTCAACCACATCGTTTTCATCAACAAACTCTGCATCGTGGAGATATACCAAATCAAGAAACTTGGTGTTCAACCGGCCAAGTGATCGCTCCACCGACTGGCGAACCCACAGACGAGAGTAGTCGAAATCATCAAGTTGAAGACGTCCTGCTTTCGTACAAAGAAAATACTTTTCACGAGGCCATTCTCCAGCCATTTCCTTAAGTGCCCCTCCAATAAGTTCCTCTGAAGGTCCGTAGTACGGCGAAGTATCGACGGCAACGAGTCCATGGCTGAAGGCCTTATGGAGGATTTCCTTAACGGGAAGTGCCGCCGGATTAGAAGAATATTGAGTATTGAAAACGGCTCCACCAATAATAAGTGGAGGGAGCGCTTCAATAGCATGACTTGAAGCTGGTGGTCCAATTGGCTTGACGGTCATGGAAGAAGAAGTAGATGATTATTAAAGGCACCTGCACATTGACGCAAATATAGGAATACGTGGTGCACGGGTGTTTTGTGATGATACTTAAAATATATTACAACATCAATAACTATATAGCCATTAATAAATACCGTAGGGGAGGGTTGAGCGGAGGGTTGAGCGGAGGGCATGTTATGACTGAATTTAGGAGTTTTGGGAGGTGCGGCTTTAGTGGAAGTTCTGAATTTTTGGCTGCAAATTTCTAAACTCACTCCAGTACACCTTCTGTAATATCCTTACCTTCCAATCACCTCCTTCCCTTTCTCTTCTCCTCCTGTTATCTCCTCAGAAGACCCCGTCACCCTCTACAATGTAATTCCCAGGAACCAAACCAACCATACCGACCCTATCGCCGCAATTCTTTGCCAATTCACAAACAAACCAATTATCCTCCTGCTTGTGAATAACGTACATGTACCAACCTTTTTTAAAGTATAACTCTCCGTGATTTTGTGGCCTGTAAGTATATCGGGCCTTGGCTTTGGTGACAAACCGACTTCGAGTCACAGGAGTGACGTCGTCATCAATCATCGAATGGAGATTTGTATACGATTTTGAAGGGCTCTTCATCGATAACCTTCTATTTTGCTTGACTACACATGTTCCTGTCAGATCATCTCTCATGAGATCTGTATTGGATATAGGTTCAAGCATAGATTTAGGCCGAAGTTTCTTCTTTGTAGGCGTAGTATTATTTGTCTGATTAGGGATTTTGCTATGGGCTGGTGAAGAGAAATTAATTGATCCATACCTTGTAGCCACTTCCATTGAATCGTCGACATAGTCAGATGTAGGACGAAATGGTGAGTTGGGTATGGAATGTGTTTTACGGTACTCTTCATCACGATCCTGCTCTTCCTTGGCTCGATTGGCAATACGTACCGATTTACGGTATTGACTGATATCACCGTCACCTCCCGAGTTCAAATCTTCAAGAGCTTTTGCTATAAAGTCAATGGAGAAATCTTTGGTGATTGGAACTGCTGGTTGCTTGGGTTGCTCGATAACCTTGTTTGGATGTCTTATAGATTCTTTCGATTTGAGATTAATCTGTTCTTGGAATTGGTGAAGTTGTTTCTCCTTCCGACGTGGAGATGCCCAGTTTCTTTCACTGGAAGATGAGTAATTGGTAGGGTTTGAGTAATTAGAAGATCCATTACTGCTGGTAAATTGGTGTTTGACATCTTTTACGGAAAATACATCTCTATTATCTTCGGATTCATACTGTGAAAAGTCAGTAGAAAGTGGTCTTCTACTTGGTGTAGGAGATCCCGGGCTAAGATGCTCTGTATTTGGACCGAGTCCAGTCTGTGGTTGTGGGAGTTCTTTTTGGAGTGGTGGAAGTTTTGACGGACTTCCGTACGTTGTTTTCTCTACAGGTTTGATCTCCATCAATTTGGGTACTTCAATTTGATTGGATTCGGAGCCTGATGAAGACCCGGGTGAAGTTCTTGATATGGTGGAGTATGATCTCATAAGTACTTTAGAAGCATCTGGAGTATCGAATTGAGCTACTGTGAAAGCAGTATTGTCACCAGATTCATCGTATCCAGACATAAAGTCGACAAAACGAGGTGGTCCATAAACCTTATTACCAGTTCCATACGTATCACTAAAATCTTGAAGATCTTTAGGAGGATTAACTTGAGCAAAAACAGAACGAGCTAAATCAACCAGTTGGTCGTTATCGACACATAAAGTAGCCACATTGTTGCAAAAATTAAAGCAATTTATCTTACATAATTGAATTCTTTCCAATTCCAATTGGTAAAAATTCTGAAGAGATATTGACCAATCTCTCACATAAACTTCATCAAGATTCGAATATTTGGCCACGGCATTTCTGTATTGATTCTGAGAGTTGGCGTTGTTATTCACCAATTTTGATAATTTAGCTTCATATTTCTCTAATTCTTTCCCCCAAGTTGTTTGACATGCTAAACGAAGATTTTTAATTTGACTACAATCATCTTGGTATTTTATTTTTGAATTTTCCAAAGATTTCAAAGCATCTTTCCTCTTATTAAGAAGCTTGATCATATGAGCTTCAATCTTCGATACTTGCTTAGAATAAACCTGATAAAAATGGTTTAATTTTTCATAATTACTTTGATTAATGCTGCGAATGAATTTTTGATTAAATTTACACATTTGATCATTTTCAAATTGAAGTTTATCAAGGGATTGTTTCAAGGAACCGGTTTCATTGGATCCAAGGTAAACCCTATGATTTAACTTATCAAGCTTTTTATTATAATCTTTTTCAATATTTATTCTTTCCTGATAATATTCTAATAATTCATGGATAGTATTTAAAGATGATTTAATTCTTGTTTGAACGATTGAAAATCCAGAGTCCAGAGTCCCCCAAAAATTGTTTACAAACAGCGTTACTTCACTTGAAGCTTGAGATCTTGCCATTGGTAGTTGTATAAAAATAATTAAACATTTGAGACGACAATATTTACTTATATAAAGACGATGCTGCAGCAACTATGTTTATAAATTACCCGATATGGAAGATTGTCTTGAAAGAAGGCCCGTACCACACAATGAACCAGCATGACCTCGCATCCGTACACCACAAATCCATCGCAACTTCAATGTGTGGGCGCATAACCCCGTACACCATATCACTGGGTTTTCGCACGACATATTGCAACACTTTGCGAAAATGACGACTTACGATATCAAGTCTTTGACCGTGCAAACTGCAATCTTAACTTCAACCTAATGTCAGGACCAGCAACTTTACCTGACGCTTTAGATGCTTCGGATGCTGCCCCCAGCACGGGTGATGTTCCGGAGTCGAAATTCGCTCATTTTAAATCGTCAAAACCATTTATCTGGGCCAGTAAAATATTCAATTTCCTCTTGGCTCAATGGTTCTTTGTCTTTCTTGGAGCTCTTGTGGCATTAGCTCACCTGTACCCTGAGTTTGCTAAACCTGGTGGGACCATCCGGGCCGAATATACCATTAATTATGGAGCAGTGGCGGTAATTTTCCTCATTTCAGGACTCCTGATGCTGACCAAAGACTTACTTGTGAATATAAGTAATTGGAGAGCACATTTAACAGTATTAAGCTCATCTTTCTTAATAACATCGTCTATCATTTACGGTATAGCCAGTGGAATCAAGAAAGCAAATGATAAAAATATAGATTCTTGGCTTTTGGCAGGAATGATTGTCACTCATGCATGTCCTACTACCGTTAGTTCCAATGTAGTTATGACAAAACAAGCTCATGGTAATGACATCTTAACGTTATGTGAAGTGTTTATTGGTAATGTGCTTGGAGCTTTTATAACTCCTGCTTTAGTACAAATGTATATGAGTGGAATGTGGGATTTTGGTAATCCAAGTCATCAACTGCTGGGGAATAGTTCTATTCAAAAATTATACGGAGAAGTTATGAAACAAATTGGACTTTCAGTATTTGTTCCTCTTTTCGTAGGTCAAATTATACAAAATATCTTCCCAAAGCAAACAAAATGGACTTTAACTACTTTTAAATTAAATAAAGTTGGTTCATTCATGTTATTACTCATTATGTTTCAATCATTTTCAACTGCTTTCGCTCAAGGTGCTTTCACATCTGTTAGTCATGCTTCAATCATCTTCCTTGTATTTTTCAATCTTGGAATATACCTTTTCTTTACCATGATTTGTTTCTTTTACTCAAGACCATATTTCATAAATGTTATATTCCATGAACCTCCAAATGAATCTCATTCAAAGGCCTACACTTGGTCATACAAATTTTTTAAACCTTTTTACTATAATCGTAGAGATACTGTTGCAGTAATGCTTTGTGGACCTGCTAAAACAGCTGCTCTTGGAGTTTCTCTTTTAATGTCTCAATATGGTTCTCATAATGAAAATTTGGGTAAACTTCTTGTTCCCCTTGTTCTTTATCAAGCAGAGCAAGTCATGACAGCACAGGTGCTTGTAAATTTCATGAAAAAATGGATTTATGCTGAAGATAAACCTAAACAAGATGAAGAAGCAGCTCCTGAACCTGAAAGAGAAGCTGAATCTACAAGTACTACACCAGTTAATGAAACTGATAATTCTGCAAAAGGTGAGAGAGATTAATTTGAAAAAAGAACACTTTCAATGGTTCAGCAAATATCTACAAAATCAATACGGCAGTAATTCAACTTGGTGGGAAATGCCTTGTTATATACCTTTTAAAATGTCTGTATTTTTTTTGTACAATTGTCTGCATACCTTATCTGCAATTTCAGTAGATCTCTGCATATCAAATTCGGCTATAACGGGTTAATACTGACCCGATTAGTATCAACCGTTGATTTTTATTTATTTATAATTCTAATCTATTTGTATACAGTACGTGATTTAATAATTTTTAATCATAATACATGGTAAATTTCGCTTATATTGAGCATTTTAAATATGTTTTATTCTGGCATATAATTTCGGGTTTGCAGCCACTAATGTAATTGTGGCGGTCCAAGATTTATTTTATTTTTTTAATTCTCGAAATTCCTGCATACAACTCCCATTCTGTTTAAACCAAAAAAAAAAAAGAATTTACACACCCCCGATAAATCGTACCGCACATTTCCGAAGCCGGACACCTGCCGTAATATAATGATAAGAGTAATAGAGTTAAGTATATCCATTTTGTAAGTCTTGGTATTATAATAAAAATGATGCCGATCGGTATATGTGGGTCGTGCATCCACCCCACCCGGGGCAGTTTCTTACTGCCGAAGCGTGGTGGTATGAGGGTAGTTTGTATGCAGGATTACTTTTTTTAAAACTACACCCCCAAACCACATTGACTAATCATATCATTTCTTACCTTCGTAACTACCGATCTTTTCTTACTACTTTTTTTCCTATTTTTTTGCAAACTTGCTCTTAAGTTAGAATATTGGGATCATTTAACCTTCAAATCGTCCCAAAATCTATCAGTAATTATTTGCAATCCTATAAATCGTTATCTATTTCTTACACCCCCTGTTAACCGCCGGTTCAAAATGAACCCACCAGTGGTTGAATTCTCATCCACAAATCCAAACTCTTCACCTTTTCATGTCCCGCCTCCTGTATCGTCTACGGTGGTCACTGGAGAATCATTAAATCTTAATGATGAAATTTTCTTCCATCAAAATTCCAATAGTGCTGCTATTTATGATGAAGAAGACCATCATCATGAACAGAATTATCATAGAAATCTGGTTATTTCCCTGAGTTCAACATCATTATCAAATTTAAACTCACATCATGATTTCCATTCCACCAGTACAACCACACCAGATTTCCCATCACCAACCAAGCAACCAAGTCTGTTTGTTTCATATTCAAATTATGGTT
Organism: Metschnikowia sp. yHQL527; assembly: GCA_030578455.1. NCBI lineage: Eukaryota > Fungi > Ascomycota > Pichiomycetes > Serinales > Metschnikowiaceae > Metschnikowia > Metschnikowia sp. yHQL527. The sequence continues at coordinate 39,493 of JAJMRR010000021.1, read as the reverse complement.
ATAAACCAACGGCTAGACATCATCATTCTCTGTCTTTTTCACTTCCAATCGATCAATTAAATTTACTTACGCTTAAACCATTATCATCGGGAGATTCCAACTCATCATCTCCAGAACTTTACCCTGATGAAGCCACATTAAGTCCTAATGAGTATGTAACTGTTAATGGTGAAGATTCTGGTGATTGTGCTACAATTAATCCTCGTCAATTATTTAATGATGATTCATCTGATTCATCCAATAAAACCAGTCGTCAAGAAAATGTTCCAATTGCAGTTTCTCCCACTATTGCTTTACCTTCATCAACAAATCCCAAGAATTATATATTACCTTCATCAGTACTGACACCATCATTAAATTCACTTTTCAATCAAAGACAAAGAAGTAGAAAATCAAAATCAATTTCTGCTGATTTAACTTATGAACAAAGACAAATGGATTATGTTATGAATGATGAATGTTATAATGCAATTTCTTATTGGTTAAATAATACAGCACAAGTTTTAAAAAATGATGGTTCAAATTTTGAATTTGAATTTAATTCCGATTTTGGCTATGATTATGATAAATCAGCTGAAATTCTTACCAATCCAACCGGAGTTGTTAATTCACCATTAAATAAACGAAGAAATTCAATTCAAACAGTTTCACAATATCAACAAATTTCAATACCACAACCACCTCAAGATACTCTTGAAACTGCCGGACAGAAGAAAAAGAGAAGAAAATCTTATAATTATGATCTTTCACCATCAAATTTAAGAAATGAAGTAAGAGATGTTATAAATTCTGTTACAATTCCAACATCACCAACAATAAAATCTCCAAATATAACACCAATATTAAGACAAGCATCTAAATTCGAAATGCCAAATAATGCAATTTCAGAAGAATCCCAGGCGGAAATAAATGATGATGATGAACAACAAAGAGATTCAATTAATATGAAGATTGATACAACTCCACAATTTGATGAAGATGGACAACCAAAACCATTTCCATGTCCAAATTGTACAAAAGTTTTCAAAAGGTCAGAACATTTGAAAAGACATATAAGATCAGTTCATTCAAATATTAGACCATTTCATTGTAAGTATTGTGATAAGAAATTTTCAAGATCAGATAATTTAGCACAACATTTGAAAACTCATTACAAAATTGATGAACATGGTAATAATACAATTATTTATGGCAACCCTAATCTTCATGGACGAGGAGGTAGGAGAATGTCCAGGACCAAATGATGGATAAAGGTGGTTAGGTCAATGTATGAATGACAATGAAATTTGTAGATATTGGTGTAGGTATCTGTATCATTTCCTAATGCGGACGGTCTGTGCATGGGTGCAGGAGGGTGCAGATTTGGCGGCAAACCTTTCCGAATTGGTAAAGAAGAGAAGAGACGAGAAGAGAAGAGAAGAGAAGAGAAGGAAAGAGGAAGAGGAAGAGGAAGAGGAAAGAGGAAGAGGAAGAGGAAGAGGAAGAGCCAGAAGGGAAGAGTGACATGGGCTTAGGCGTGATTCGGTGGATGATCAGACTGTATAAGTAATAGTATATTTACATGCTAACGGATATGCGAAGAGTAGAGTAGACAGACTCGTAGAGTAGCACAGACCATAAGGATCTGTACACCATGAAGTGTATGATTTATTTGCCATACTTCTGGCGGTATCGTACGACGGGAAGAGCGGGAGGGAGAGGTTAAAAGGACGGTTGGTCGAGGCAAAGTGTATTTTAGGAGAGTCGGTGAGAGAGGCGGACCAACCCTCAGCTCGAGATACCAGCCCAAACTCGCCCTCATAGAGGCGCCAGAAGTATTACTTCACAGCACCGTACTGTGTTGCATGTAGTTCTACTCATATGGCGGTACCATATGACGCTCAACTTCATCGGACGTACGACGACGGCAAGCACTCCCAGCAAGCACATGGTCCATACAATCACATGGCCACAGCCACTCACACTATACCAGCTCTGTTTCACTCCCCTGTGATACGCCATGACAAAATAAAGTAGCCAGGTCAATTACGGAGTTTTGCAACCGATAGTGCTGGTGTACGGGTGTGCTGTTTATATGTACGGGTGTAGTTCCATGACGTCGTCACCCCTTTTATGGCCATTTTGCCATTGCCTAATTGAGCACCGAAATTTCAATGTTAGTCCAGATTCCTGCATACAAGCCGGGCGCTAAAATCGCCCATTCACCAGCAACTAATCAACCGTGGGTGGACCCGTACACCACATGATAAAAAGTTATAAAATCCACCAATTTCTTTATTTAAACCATCTAAATTCAATTCTTTAGCCCATTGTTAATCCTATCAGCTATTTCCACGTCAATTTGCTGTTTTTTGTGTGAAATATTACCTTATCATAGTCAATTTCAAATTTTATTCACCCGCATTTGAAAAGTCATCCATCTTGCTCCCTTTGAAATTTAATTTTCCCAAAATTTCACAACTTGTGAAAACTTCAATTCTACTTCTTTCTGGTTTAAATTAATTGAAACCATGTCTCATTCAATTTATCAAACCAATGGTAAGCCATTATCTCAGCAGGCTTTATATCAACAAAAATTAAAGCAAGGAATTTATACGACTCCTGGAATTCCTTCTGTAGGGGTTAATTCAAGTGCTTCAGATGCTGCTGCTCTTTTAGCTGCTTCTGCTGACTTGACGGTAAAACCTTCTTATGAAAGAATTGTGGCCCCGGAGGCTCATACTGCTGCATTGGCTGCCAAAAGAGATTCAACAACTGCTTGGTCAAGAGATAAAGCTGACCCACAAGCTTCATCAGCTGCTTCCAATGCTAAAATGCCGAAAACTGAAGCTTATGCTAGTGGAAACGTTGGAATTCCAAATTATTCCGTTGATAAAGTATTGAGAGCTGCTACCCTTAATTCAACAAGTTCAATGGCTTCAAGAATTCTGCCAGAAAAATCTGCTTCAAAACATGGTCTTGCTACTAAGAGTAGTCAAGGTGGTTTTAATATTGGTAAAATTAATAGTTTAGCAAACAAGAATTCTACTAAATCTTTAAATTCAAGATTTAATCCAAATTTAGATTATCGTTCAGGTTTAGCTTCTCATCAACCTCCAACTGAATATCTTAATCAAGATGAAGAAGATTTAGCTGCTGAAGGTGCTGCTGCTTCTTTAAAACATGGTGGAGGATTTTCTGATCAAGCTTCTGCAAAGATAAGATCAAAATCCTTTAAAGCCGTTGATGTTGTTGATGCTACTTTATTAGCTGCTGCTTCTGCTAAAGCAAATGAAAGATTACAACATCTTAATCAAACTGCTCCATTGAATTTTAAAGAACAAGCTCAACAATATGCTAATGCCTTGGCAATTGCTCAAAAAAATAGCGAAGAACGTATAAAGAATAATAAAGCTGGTGTTATCAATTTAGGTGGTGGACTTACTATGGCTCAAAGTGAACTTGATAAACTTGCATCTTTAATTGTTCAACCTGTTTTGAACGATATCGATAGTAAAGCCAACTTGCAAAGAGAAAATGATAAGATTGCCAGTCTGAAACATGCTGATTTAGTTAAGAAACATAATCAATCCAAGCAAGATGAAATTGCTGCTAAAAATAAGGAAAAAGCCGAAATTGAACAAGCAAAACGTGAAAGACTTGATGTTCATATTGAAAAGAAGAAGTCTGAAGATGATAAATATGCTGAATATCAAACAACTAGAAATGATGAAGTTCTTGATAAAAGTAAAGAATTAAAAGCTTTAGAACAAAAATATGCTGAAGAAAAAGAAACCTTATTACAAGGAAAGAAAGAAAATCAAGATCGTATTGATGCTGAAGAAGCTGAATTAATTAGTGGTAGAAAACTGGAATTAGATACTTTACAAGCTGAAAAAGATGAAATTTTAAAACCAATTTTAGCAGAATTATCTGAAGAAACTTCAAAATTAAATGACTTAACAAATGCTAGAGATGAATTATTAAAAGAAGTTGAAACTTCTGAATCTTTAAATAAAGAATATGAAACTAAATTAGCTGAATTAACTGAACAACTTGAATCAACTAAAGCTGATATTGAAAAGTATACTGTTGATTTAGAAGAAGCAACAACTAAACATGAAGAAACTTCCAAAACAGTTGATGAATTGAACTTGGCTTCAATTGAAAAATTGAAAAATCATGAAGATACTCATAAAGATTTAGATTCAAAGATTGATGAACTTAAAAAGACCAAAGAAGATCATTTAAATACTAAAGTAGAGCAAAAACAACTAATTTTAGACCATATCCAACAAAAAATTAAGGATGAACATGCCATTAATAATGCTTTACCTGAACATTTACGAAAGGAAGTTGATGAGTCTAAATTAGGTGATACCAGTTCATTATTCACTGTTGAAGAACCAGTTGAGACCGAAGCTGACGCTAAAGCTGAACCAGAAGCCGAACCAATTGTTGAATCTAAAGAAACCAAACCAGTACCAACTATTGCAACAACTCCAGTTAAAAAGAAGGGATTTCGTTCTAGAATTTCAGGAATTTTTTCAAATTCAAAAACTAGCCCTGTTAAATCTAAATTAGAAGAGGCAACAATTAAGCCAAAGAAAAGTACTAAATCCGAACCGGTTAAACCGTCTGTAGAATCTACTCTAACTAATACCAAAAGTGATAAAGAAAGATCAAATTCTGAAGTCAGTAATGGAGAGTACGATGATATATCTATAGATGCTCAAAAGAACCCTCAAGGAGGTCTCTTCAAGGAAGAGATATAAAATTATGTTAAATACTGTTTTCTATTTTGTATTAATGAATAGCGTTAAGTAGTTGAGTGTAGACACTTTGGAGAATGACATGGAAGTTGCAGCTTTAGAAGAAGTGAAGAACAGGGAAGAGGGAAGAGGGAAGAGGGAAGAGAGAAGAGAGTTGGTTGAGATGGCCATTCAAAAGCTGGAGCTGTAAATACGTCAAAATTACGTGAAGAAAAAAGGGAAAGCTTGAAGGCGTCCAGAGTCACAAGCTAGCCATTCACAAAGCTTCCAATAACTCATAGACCTTTGGACTGAAAAGAAAATTAATTGTCCATAATTTTCAAGTAGTTTCAGAAGAGTGCCAAACCTGCGAATTTTTCACCTACCTACTACTTGACTTTAGGTTCGAAATCTCCACCTAATTCCAATCTCCAATCACAAGATGACCTCTCAACCGCTGGGGTTCGACCAGCTTCTACAGAAATACAACTTTCAAATAGCAGGTGCTTCTTCCGAGTACAAGGCCAGAAGAAAGAGACAAATGGCACTTTTCATGACTTCAGCCGCCGTGACGATATTTGCATCTAGATTTGCATACAAGTCCACCATCTCCAGACAGTATATCCCAACGTTGTTTCAAGGAAACCACTCACCACCTATGAGTTACAATTTCACGTCTGATGCTGCTGTGGCTGTTGGAACAGGGACACTTTTATGTGGATCAGTCAGTTCGATGGTTATTTTCGGAAGTTGTTGGATAATGGACGTTTCTAACTTCAAAGAGTTTGGATGGCAGATGAAGAGAATGATGGGCGGAGACGAAAAGCAGAGACAGTTGGCCAGCTTGCCTATGGATGAAGAGAGTGCTACGATTCAAGACGGATTGAATGATTTGCTTGAGGGAAAGTACGACGAAGAATAGAAGAAAGAAGAAGAAAGATGAGAAAACATTAGAAAACATAAGAAAAGACTAAAGAAGGTGTGGTTATGACAGTCAGCTGACCAAGCCGGTGATTCGGTCGGCAACACCACCAAATACTACGTTGACTTCAACTGGTCCCATACATCAGTATGGCAAATCTCAACTATTCGTCCCAACTAAACAAACTATAACCACTAAATTGTACATAGATATAACACTGAAACAACACTCACGATGTATAAACACCACATTCCCATCTCTCTCGTCTCTTTTGGACTCTCTCCATCTCTTTCTCTTCTCCAGTTCCCTCTCGTATATTGCACCCGTGCACCAGATGGCTGGTTATAATTTAACCTATTGCGGAAATTTCACCATTGGCAACTACACCATTTTTCTATCATGGCCAGAATATCGACATCTTCAAGGAGCATGGCTTCCATGAGAAGGGAGCAGCTTCAAGGACCTAGTCGGACCGGGAATATTCGAGAAACAGGAATTTATAGAAATCAACCCGGAGATCCAACAAGATCAACTGGCAATACTACAAATAAGAGAAGGTATAGACCCGGAACAAAAGCATTAAGAGAAATTAGACAGTATCAAAAATCCCAAGATTTATTGATTCGAAAACTCCCGTTTGCAAGACTTGTTAAAGAAGTTGCAGAAAGTTATATTGGTGTTGATTATGGAATTAGATGGCAGTCAAATGCTGTTTTAGCGCTTCAGGAAGCGTGTGAAGCTTATTTAGTTCATTTACTTGAGGATACTAATTTATGTGCAATTCATGCTAAAAGAGTTACTATAATGCAAAAAGATATTCAATTGGCCAGAAGAATTCGAGGTCAACTTTAGAGATTGAGATCTAGGGAGAAAACACTAAAGGCCAGATTGAAAAGCAAAACTCAAGATAAAACTCAAGGCAAAGGCAAAACTCAAGACAGAACTTACGGCACAAGGCAAGGCCAGATTAAAGGCCACAAGACTTTAATTGGCAATCAATTGCCAACCAATGCCAACCAACTGTCATGATTGAAGACAGAGGAGACTACGATGAAGCTGGAAATGGCGGGCGTCAATTGAAGTGACGAACAAGGCGATGAACAAGGCGACGAACAGAGAAAAAACAAAACAATTGTAAGATAGCAAACAGTACGTTTACGCCCGTTTCCGTGCCTGCCAAGTATAATATGTAGATATAGTCTTAATTAATGTATATTACATCGCTTGATTGAAGTAAAAGCCAAGCATAGCAAGGGTGGATTGTTTACAGTGCCGATAAGAAACTGATATGAGACTCACCTCGGATGGATGAGAGTCAATTCGAGTCAATGGTCTACTTTGACTACAACTTCAGTAATAATAGCTAAGTAGTTACAATCTGTGACCCGTAGCTCATTGGCCAATTAAACTTGGCTTGGGTGAGCTTTAGTTAATTACATCACATTAGTATCTATGGAATTTAAGTCAATTGCAACCAATGATGTAATTACAGAATGTAACTCAATTACGACTGTGTTCGGAACTACAACGGTACATTTGGGCGAAGTCGTAAACAACACTAGCCGTCAATGAGGTTTGTGGCGCCACGGGGCGTAATTGGCGTAACTGGTGATAATTAAGTGGATTTTGGGCGTTTAAACTATATTTATTTAAAACGGGGGAGAAATTTTCGTGTAACCTTAAAACGTCAAACAGGTTATAGGTGAATATTTATAGATTTGACAATTACATTTAAAGGGTCAATTGATTTGAATCCTTGAACCAATTGTCATTAAATAATTTAAAGTGCTATTCGCAACCAACAATAACGGGTTTATAAATGATAACATTCCCGACAATTTACTAAGACATATGAGGAAAAGGCGATAAATATATGGGGAAATTAAAAGTTGGCGCTACCATGCTTATCCCCCAAATCGGTTAATTATGTGCGTTGAGTTGTTTACTCGCTACCGGATTTGGATAAACCATTGTTCGCCAATAAACCAGTCACACTAGCCAATCTTTAATTTGTGGCTAAATGGACGGTGTTGGAAAAAAATAATTGACTGTGAGTTGTATAAACTTGTGACAATTCTAATTTTTTTTAAATTTAACTAATTAAATTTTCACTCTATAGATTTATCTCTGTTATCACCGGTTTGTACATTGAGTGACATAACGGAATGTATGCGTACTTTTAATCTCATCATATACTCTAGATCCGGTAATTTCTTCTTTACAACCCTTTAAACAATTGCAGAATATTCCTACTTAACTTAATCAATTCCCTACCCAAAAATCCATAGTCCTCCAGTCATTATAAGTTCTGTTAAGTTCTCTCAGATTCTCTTAGTTCTATATCATTTCCTATGTCAACCACAACAACAGCAACTGGTAAAAAAAAACTCATCTATCGTCAGGATCCAGATGGGGTGTTTCGACTTAAGAAGATCGCGTCTGGAGCCACGTCTTCGGCCTCGTCCATCATGGTTCCTGAACCTCAAGATGAATTAGTTGATCTTTCATACAAATTTGGCCCAAGCGCGGGATCGGTGGAAAATATTCCGGTGCATAAACAAAAACATACCCCAGCTTCTTTAGACATCGAGACTTCCTTAGATCAAATCCCTGAAGAAATCCCTGATTCGAATCAAGAACAACCCAAAGCAACTCCTGTTAAAAAGCAAAAGAAAAAAAAATCCAAACACCATCGTTCTGAAGATCAAAATCCTGTCCTAGACTCGACTTTACAACAATCAACAGCATCAGCTTTTGACCCTGCTTTGTTAAAAAAAATCATCGACAAACACCTGGAATCTCCCGAACCAACACTTAAACCCCCTGCTTTAATCGAACCTGAAAATTCGTCTGAAAACACAAAAACTACTTCAGTAACTTCATCTAAATTTTCTCAAACTTTACGCTCCATCATGCCTAAAACAAAACAAATTCTTACCGTTGATAATCCTCCTACTTCCATGGCTGATCAAAGGGTAGTGTGTTTTGTAGCCGGTTTAGCCACGGCATTTATTCTTCAAAAATTATCGCCAACTATTAGCTACTATGCTATAGTATTATTTAATCTTTTAAAAGTCGTCATTATTGGAGGTTTGGTGGTTGGTGTTATTGGCTGGTACGCTGGTTTCATCAATGTAGCACAGCTCAACGATGCTGTTGATTCATTCAAGGTCAGAATCAATGGATCATCTTCCAAATTGGCATCTCCTAAAAAACCAAGTCCCGTAAGAAGTCCAGTAAGAAGTCCAATTAGAAGTGAATCTGAATCAGATGAAGATGACGATTCTGAAATAGATTGGCCAGGTATTGATTCAGAAGATGAAGAAGATGTTAAACCATTAAGTAAAGTAGAAGAAGAAACAAAAGAAGATACTTTCACTATACCTGAACCAAAAATTCCTTCACCTCAACCAAGAGTAGAAAGAAAGAATACTCTTACTACCATTACACCATTTGTAGCACCTAGTCGTAAGAATCAACCACGACTTAATAGAATCTATACTGATGGGATTCTCAAGAAGGATGTTGGACCTTCACTTGAATATGATCGTAGGAATTCAGCAAATTCTATCGATATGGCTCGTGGAACAAGAAATCATGATTCACGTAGTATTTCACCGGTATCAAGACATATTTCACCAAGTAAAAAACTCCCACCATTCCCCAATATGGAAGATCTTCCACTTGTTAATGAAATCAAATTATTAAGAAAAGAACAAGATGATATGTCAGATATAATTTCTAATGATATTCCACATAGGCTGAATAGTATTATGAGTAAACAATCAGTTCTTGGAACTCGAGCCAATTATGATAAATTTCTAGCCAACGCTGGTGGTTAGCATTAGCATTGACATTTAATTAGCATTTAGGACCTTAGTCAATAGCCATATACGTTGCATAAAATAGGAGAAAAGAGAGAAGAGACAAGAGAGAAGAGGGTAAAATAGATATTGCGTAGCATGTAGTGAAACGAAGAGGGTAGGGCAATTGGTTGATGGTCAATTGGCCAGGATCAGCAAAGGGTCGGCACTTTATTGGTCGAAAGCGTACTTCTGTCTGTGTTGATGTTGAGACTCCAGATAGTTCAAGTCAGTGTGTTTTGTCTGTGCTCTGCTTGCTCTACTTGCTCTACTTGCTCTACTTGCTCTACTTGCTCTACTTTCGGCTCGTTACGGTCGATGTTCTGTTTCTGATTGGATCTCTCGCTTGCCAGCAAAAGTTCAACTGTCTTCAACACGGCCACTACACTGTTTATGTCTTGGACTTGGCGTTTGTCTTTGTCTTTGGCTATAAACTCAACAAGCTGGTGCTCCGTTGTTTGGCTACATTACTCGGCGTGCTGGCACTCGCCTTCTTCATCTATTCTCCTCCAACCTCTTCTTCATCTCTCTTCTACAGACTTCCTCGGCCAGTGCCTGGGGTCTCCTGGTCTACTCCAGAGCCTACCTTCTACTCCAGCCTACCTTCTACTCCAGCCTGCGTCCACTGCAAACAACGGAACTTCTCCAATAAAGTCGTCCAATGAACTCTCTTCCTCTCTTACTCTACACTTCTCTCCCCTCCCGTCTTCTCCGACCGAGTATCTCGCCCTGGCTGTTCGATGTATAGATTCTGTACTTGAGTTTACTGTGTATTTTTGCTCACTTTCTCAATTTTCTCACACTCACCTTTCTCACACAAATTATCAACAAACTTCCAACTACTACATTCTACTACAAAATGCCTTTATACAGAGAAGATAGTTTTCTTGTGGTTCATCCTGGTTCTCAATATACCCTTTTTAGCTTTGGACTTCAAGATTCACTCTCTCCTCCTCAGTATAAGATTCCATCGATTGTTTACTACAATAGTACCACTAAAGAGTATAAATCTTCAAATGAAGATAATGAACAATTTGAAGCAATTTATCCAATAAAGGCATCTAAAATCGTTGATGTTAATGGGTTCAATTATTTACTTAATGTAATTCTTCAAAGTATTATTGCCAAACATCCAATTATTACCATCAATCAAATCCCACTACTTCTTGTAGCGCCAACAATTTCATGGTCAAGATTTAATGTTGAAAGTGTAACAAAGTATGTTTTTGAAACTTTGGAATTTTCAGGTTTTAATATATTGGATTTACCAATTGCTTCAACATTTGCAATTGGTTCGTCAACTAATTCATTGGTTGTTAATGTTGGACATGAATCAATTCAAATTGTTCCAGTTATTGGATATCAAAGTATAAAATTTGCTGGGAAATTTTTAACTGGAATTGGAGGTATTACAATTAATCAAGAATTAAAAACATTATTACCTTCATTAAATGAAAAACAAATTGAATCATTAAAATCTTCAAATATTTTTGAAGTTCTTACAAGTACTGAAAGTAATTTTTATTCATTTTCAGATTTAAATAATGGAAATAATAATGATGTTGATAATTTTGATGTTGCAACTTATGTTACTAAAAATGGAGATGCAAAACTTCCAGAGGAACAAAAAGAAGAAGAAATTGAACAAACAAAACCAAATTCAGAATTAGAAAAAAATTGGTTTATTGATCCAGAAACTAATGATAGAATTTATATTGGTAAAGAAAGATTTCAAGGAACTACAAAATTAGTTAATATTATTGCTGATGAAATTTATAAATCATTAAGTTTAATTCCAGATTTAGAGAAAAGACAAGAATGTTATGATAATTTAATTTTAGTTGGTTCAACTTTTAATATTCCAGGATTGAAAAAAGCAGTTTATTTAAAATTAGTAACTGATTATTTAATAAGATCAGTTTCTGATCTTCCAAAAGAAAGTGATGAAGATAGAATTAATTCAGCAATTGCTGCTTATCAACAAATAGATGAAGTTCAAGATACTTCTGATGGATTACATATTCATCAAGTACCTTCAAGTGTTAAATTAGTTAAATATCCAGAATATTTCCCTGAATGGAAAATGCCAAAGGAAAAAAATGGATCTTGGTCTGATGTTTACTTTCTTGGTGGAGAAATTTATGCTAAACAAATCTTTGGTGCAAATTCAAATCATGGAGGTGATTCTTTCCTTGATACTGACATCTATGAAGACAGGGGTCCTCAGGCAATCTGGGAAGTTGTATTGTAGCTGTAATAATAGATGTTAAGAAGTAGTGAGTGTAGAGAGAGAGAGAGAGAGAGAGAGAGAAAGCTTATCCTGTAGAAAGTAAATAGAATCACCTTTACAGTGTAGCAGGTGGCTGGTGGCAGCCGTGTCAGCTGTCAGGTCTACTTCTTCATTTGCATATTTACCTTTTTAATCTGCAGATTCAACGCTTCGCCTACGTCTCTCCATGCAAGCATATGCAAGTCGTTGAAGCCAACGGTGATTCTTACGTTTTACGCTTTCTGTTGGGTTCACGTTAGCATAAAATTTCACCCGCTTAATAGTCAACTTTTCACGCGTATCGCGATCTATGCTTACTAGACTTCGGTTTTCAGCTCTATTCAAACACTTTAAAACTACCGGTATCATGCCTCCAAAACAGCAGAGTTTGGCTAGATTCTTCTCGTCGGCAACTCCCACTAAAAAATCCCAAGAAAATCCCCTTAAAAAACAAAAATTACAACCTAGTGAAAATTCCGTACAATCCAAACCTCCATCTCAACCGCCATCTGAACTTAAACCGGAAGTTCTGGTAGTGACTCCGTCTCCCGAGTCTGAACCTGCTGGACTGCAATCGATCGCTGCTAACGAACCTGTCGAACTGCAATCGAATGCCGCTAAAGAACCTTCTGTTGCATCTCCTGCATCTCCTGAAGCTTCTCCTGCTTCTCCTGTTTCTAAATCTGAAGCTGCCGATTTGATAAAACTTTCTGCCAACCAACCCGCCACAAAACTCCCATCCAAGATCCCATACACGAAAATTACCGACGTGTTTGAAGAAATTGAACAGGAATCTTCTCGATTGAAAATTGCAGCAATAGTTTCTCAGTTCTTCCTTGATATCCTTCAACTGTCTTCTGAAAAAACTCTTATTAAAGTTGTGTATTTATTCATCAATAGATTGGGTCCTGATTATGAGCCAGACCTTGAATTGGGTCTTGGAGAAACTTTACTTATAAAGGCTATTCTGGAGTGTTATGGAAGACCATCAACTAAAATTAAAAAAGACTATCAAGAAGTTGGAGACTTGGGGTTGGTTGCACAAAAATCACGTTCTGGTCAACCAACTATGTTTAAACCTGCTTCTTTGGATGTAGATACTGTATTTGATAATTTAACTAAGATTGCAAAGTCTACTGGGAAAGAATCACAATCTAAGAAGATTTCAATTATTAACAAAATGTTAACAGCTTGTAACTCTAAAAGTAGTGAAGCAAAGTTTCTTATACGATCTCTTGAAGGTAAATTAAGAATTGGATTGGCTGAAAAAACTGTTCTTATAAGTTTAGCACAAGCTTTTGTAAATTATGAACATAATTCTTCGAAAAAGGTTTCTCCCGAAAAATTGGCTAATGCTGAAGACCTTTTACGTGAAGCCTTCTCTCAAGTTCCAAATTATGAGATTGTAATAAAGAATTGCTATCAACATGGAATATTTAATATCTTACAACATTGTCAATTACAACCAGGTGTTCCATTGAAACCAATGTTAGCAAAACCTACTAAATCCATTACCGAAGTTTTAGATAGGTTTCAAGGTGAAGAATTCACTTGTGAGTATAAGTATGATGGAGAAAGAGCTCAGGTTCATATGTTATCGAATGGTGAAGTAAGAATTTACTCTCGTAATTCTGAAGATATGTCACAAAGGTATCCCGACTTAGTTTCTATTTGTAAAGACTTTATAAAAGAAACAAGAGCTTCTGATGATAAATCTACACCAACATCTATGATATTAGATTGTGAAGCTGTTGCTTGGGATAGAGATCAACAAAAGATTCTTCCTTTCCAGGTATTATCTACTCGTAAGCGTAAAGATGTAAATGAAAAAGATATTAAAGTGCATATATGTTTATTTGCATTTGATATGTTATACTTTAATGGTAAACCATTAATTACTGAAAGTTTGAAACAACGAAGAGAAATTATGGAGTCTAATTTACTAGCTATTGAAGGTAAGTTTCAATTTGCAACAAGCAGAAACTCTTCAAATTTAGATGAACTTCAAGTTTTCCTTGATCAATCTGTCAAAGATGCCTGTGAAGGTTTAATGGTTAAGATGCTCAATGGTTCTGATTCGTACTATGAACCATCTAAAAGATCAAGAAATTGGCTCAAATTAAAGAAAGATTATTTGGCTGGTGTAGGTGATTCATTAGATTTAGTTGTTATTGGTGCTTATATAGGAAGAGGTAAAAGAACAGGTACTTATGGAGGTTTCTTATTGGCTTCATATAATGATGATACTGGAGAATATGAAACTGCTTGTAAAATAGGGACAGGATTCTCAGATGAAGATTTAATTAATATTCATGCTAAATTAAAACCTACAGAAATATCCCAACCAAAAAATTACATTGTTTATGATACAACCAATTCTAATGCTGTTCCCGATGTATGGTTTGAACCCAGTATGTTATTTGAAGTTTTAACAGCAGATTTATCGTTGAGTCCGATTTATAAAGCAGGACACCATGAGTATGGAAAGGGGATTTCACTTAGATTTCCTAGATTTATAAGAACTAGAGACGATAAGGGAATTGAAGACGCAACAACTTCGACCCAAGTATCTGAATTTTACGAAAGACAGGCCAATGTAAACTGAGAGGAATAAGTAAATTATAAGTTTAGTAATAAGATAGACATTTACAAGTTACGTTAAATGTAAAGTAAACTCACCTACAAAGTTCCTGTTAGAATTAAATAGTTACATTATTAACAAGATTATGCTAGTTTATCTCTTCCTTCTCTAACTTTCCTCTTAATTTTTTCACTCAATTTAAATCTGGCTTTACGTTCTTTTGACAGATTAAGTGAGTTACCAAAGTTCAATTCAATTTGAGATTGAGAGCTAGATCTGGATAATACAGGAGATTTTGATGCATTTGATTTGAAATTAAAATCATCAGCAATTGATGCAGATGATTGAACCGTTGATGGAACAGCTGATGACATTTGTGAATTGATTTTAATATTATTATTTTTAGCGTTCATATGCAATTGATAGTCAGAAAACATCGGAATATTAGTTAATGAATCATCTGAATTTAAAAGTGAGATACCATCAGAAACTGATGATGATCTCTTGTCCAATGAAAGTTCACTATCTGATGGAGTAATTGAACCATCGATAGCCTTTGCCTTTTTAGCTTTACGTTTAGCTAATCTTCTACTTCTTAATTCTTGAGTCTTTCTCTCTTCTTCTTCATCTGAATCAGGATATTTAATCTTTTGATCCATATTCAAATTATCCTTTAATTCTAATAAGTTGAAATCTGTAGGGAATAATTCTGGACCAAGTTGGTTAACCAAATCAGTAATTCCTTCACTAAGTTCTCTTCTTTGCTCTTTCAATTCACTAATTGCCGAACCTGATATTAATGATAAGTATAATGGACGAATTGATTTGAAAAGATCTAATCCTTGTTCTCCAGTAATTAATGCAGCATATGTCACTACAACACCAAGTAAGTAGAGTCCCAACCAACTCCAAAAATAACTTTGACTATATGAGAAAATCTCATAATGATAACAGTACCAAGTACCAATGGTGGCATAAAACGAATAAACTAATGGAGCGATACCTAAACTAATGAGAATTTTCCAGGTTGCAACAACATCATTTGCATTGATTTTCACAACAGAATTGGCCAAAGCCGATTTTGCTTTCTTCTTCGAGATAAATTTAGCACTTAAAAATACTGGAGAGAAAAGTGTGGCTCCTGGTAAAGCTAAAACGAATAAAAGAAACAATTTGATGATTCGGAATAAAAATACAGGGATTAATTTTAATTTATGAGATTCATCACAATCTTCGACGTGATGATCAGGTAAGTAAAATTGTTTAAGTTTTTCATTATACTCTAAAATTCTCTCTTTTAATTCCTGTACTCTTGGCTCGTGCTTGAAAGTTTGGTATCCCAACACCAACCTCCTGTTCATTTCTACAATCAAAGGCAATGGCAAATATTGGGCGAAATTTCCGGCGTATAAACGTCTAGCTGCCTGAACCACCATTAAAGTTTCGTAATCTTCACATAAAACCGTAACGGCCTTTAAACCTGTAGTAACTATATCAAGAAGTTCTTTCACGGATTCACGATTTGTCTCTGGATTAGCGTATTTCTTGACTAGTTCTTGTGGAACTTCAATTGGGTGACCAAATTCAACAACAGCTCTTGATCTAAATTTATGAGCATTAAAATAATTCATTCCACATGGAACAATGGTAACTTTACAATTAGGATCATGATTCATAGCTCCCAATGCCATAACCGCCACCCCAGCTTTCAATGGTAATAAGTCAGTACGATCATGAGATCCACCTTCAGGAAAGATTCCAATACAATTACCATTTCTTAAATGTTCGAAAACCAAATTATAAACACGTTTTTGATCGACTTTTTTAGCTTTTTTAAACGATGTACCATTTGCTAAAAGTTCTTTTATCTTATCTGTAGACTTAAACTCTTTTCTGATGATAATTTCAGTATCAGAAATAATTTCCACAATTTCTGAAGCACCCAAAGATTGTGGAAGTGCAATAAGACCACCAATACTACATTCGGTAGTAAATTTAGTTCCACGACCAGTAACACGAAGAGGATCATTAAAATTTACATAAATTTTCCCAGTACCTTTATTCAATAAATCTTGAGCTCTCACTACAGGAATTGATAATTGACATCTTGACATAAAACCTACAAATCCTTTATAAGATTTTGCAGCAATTAAGAAAGAAATACGACGTTTTGATTCACGCTTAACTTGATTCATAAGAATAATTGGATCAACAAACTGATTAGCATGAGGAGCCGCCACGAAAATCACCGGTCCAGAATGAGGTAATCTGAAAGCTCCTCGAGGTCTAATTTCTCGGAAAAAACAGTCGAGAATCACCGTCCATGCCCATAGAAATAAGTCATAGGCCCATAATTGGTACCATTTAAACTGTTGGTATACAAAAGAACCACCTTCCATTATAGTGAAGGATACAATAACTATGAGCAAATCTAAGTAAATCTCTTAATTTTGCTGGTGCCGACACGACGTCCGATAAGGTAAGTGGAGAACGAGTAAGGAGTAAGGAGTTGACCAAAGCAGACAAGGAAATGGCTGAAGTTGATGGCAATTGAGTGCAGGGAGGTAATTGAGTAGTTAGGAAGGCAATTGGTGTATGGAGGCACTTGGAGGAGGAGAGTTACAATGTTGTAAAATTAGGGTGTGTCACGTGATCATTCATGGAATTCTACCGTTTATTCCACAAACAGAGGGTTACTTGGGATTAGGAACTGACTGGATGCAGTTCCAGCACTACTGGTTTTGGGTGGCAGGTTTTAAGCTATTTTCAAAAAAGTGAAATTTTTCCCATTGTGGGGAATTGCTGCAAAAAGTACTTAAATTGTGGAAAATTTCATCCACTGAGCAGGATCATCACAGAGAAGCTCACTGCGGACAACCTCAAGTTGTTAAGCACATGAGGTGAGTGAGACTAAGGAAAGTGTGGAAAATGAAGTCAGGATAAAATCAGGATAAATCGTCAGGATAAACGGCTGATTTTCCGAAAAATTATCCAGCAATTCCCGTGGTTATATAGGCTAGTGGCCGGAGCAATAGCGGTGTAGCAAGTCCCACGGCGTGAAGTTTAAAACGGTTAAGGTAACTGATATAAAGTCTCGACCATTGGTTGACAGGTGGAATAAGCAATTGGATCCATTAGGATCCGTTAGGATCCACTTACTCACCACAGGATGCCACATTCCGCCCATCACCCGCCCATCATCCGCCATCTTGTGATAGTGGTTCATGTGCGAAATCCGGGGTAGACATGGAGGGGCTTCGGAATAAACTCCAACGTACGACAGAAGACCAGTAAGCCCTCCTGTCAAACTGTCGGATTGAGATGTAGACATTGCTGACCAGTCTTTCAATACACTAAATCAATTCAATCCAATTCTAACTCTGTCCAGTCGGAAGACCCGTACACCGGCCTTTTTTTTTTACCAATAACTACACCATTACCACACCATTACCACCACCACGCCATTTACATCTAGTCAATTACGTTCACTAGCATCCTGGTCGTATATGCCTCAGAATTTCAGCCAGCTTAACCAACATTCACCTCCCTCCCTCCCTCCGCTTACGCACATGCGTCGGTGATTCGGCTATTCGCCCAGGCCAAAACCCGTGCACCCGACAGTGTGCCCCTCCTCATCCTCGGTTTTCATGTGCAATCTGGGGAATAAAGGTGGCAGCAAAAATCATATAAGTATCCCCGCAAACCCATTAAATTGAAAAATCTTTTACTTAACTCAATTGTCAATTATGTCAGAAGTTAGTTTTAAAGATAAAGTTGTTGTTGTTACCGGAGCCGGAGGAGGACTCGGAAAATATTACTGTTTAGAATATGCCAAAAGAGGAGCTAAAGTTGTTGTAAATGATTTGGGAGGATCTCTTAGTGGACAAGGAGGAAATGCCAAAGCTGCCGATATTGTAGTTGATGAAATTAAGAAAGCCGGAGGAATTGCTGTGGCTGATTATAATAATGTTTTAGATGGTGATAAAATCATTGAAACTGCTGTGAAAAATTTCGGTACTGTTCATGTCTTGATTAATAATGCTGGAATTTTAAGAGATGCCCAATTTAAAAAAATGACCGAACAAGATTTTGGTTTAGTTATTGATGTTCATGTTAATGGTGCTTTTAAAGCAACTAAAGCAGCTTGGGAACATTTTAGAAAACAAAATTATGGTAGAATTATTAATACTGCTTCACCTGCTGGTTTATATGGGAATTTTGGTCAAACCAATTATTCAGCTGCTAAATCTGGTTTACTTGGATTTGCTGAAACTTTAGCAAAAGAAGGTGAAAGATATAATATTTTAGCTAATACTATTGCTCCATTAGCAAGATCAAGAATGACTGAATCTGTTTTACCTCCTCCAATTTTAGAACAATTAAGTCCTGAAAAAATTGCTCCTTTAGTTTTATATTTAACTTCTGATAAAAATGATCAATTATCTGGTCAATGTTTTGAAGTAGCTGCTGGTTTCTATGCTCAAATTAGATGGGAAAGATCTGGTGGTGTTTTATTTAAACCTGATGATTCATTTACTGCTGAATCTGTTGCTAAACATTTTGATGAAATTTTAGATTTTGATGATTCTAAGAAACCTGAAGTTTTGAAAAATCAACATCCTTTCATGTTAAATAATTATAATGAATTAATTCAAGAAGCTAAAAAATTACCTACTAATGATAATTCTGGAATTGATCCAATTTCTTTAAAAGGTAAAGTTGTATTAATTACTGGTGCTGGTGCTGGTTTAGGTAGAGCTTATGCCATTTATTTTGCTAAATATGGTGCTAAAGTTGTTGTAAATGATTTTAAAGATCCTTCAAAAGTTGTTGAAGAAATTATAGCTCTTGGTGGTGAAGCTCATGGTGATAAACATGATGTTGCTTCTGAATCTCAAGCAATTATTGATAATGTCGTTAATAAATATGGTACTATTGATATTTTAATTAATAATGCTGGGATTTTACGTGATAAATCATTTGCTAAAATGTCTTATGAAGAATGGATTTCTGTATTGAAAGTTCATCTTTATGGTACTTTTAATTTAACTAGATTAGCTTGGCCACATTTTATTAAAAATAATTTCGGTAGAGTTGTTAATGTTTCATCAACTTCTGGTATTTATGGTAATTTCG
Organism: Metschnikowia sp. yHQL527; assembly: GCA_030578455.1. Classification (NCBI taxonomy): domain Eukaryota; kingdom Fungi; phylum Ascomycota; class Pichiomycetes; order Serinales; family Metschnikowiaceae; genus Metschnikowia; species Metschnikowia sp. yHQL527. Next base: position 19,992 of record JAJMRR010000021.1, on the reverse strand, counting down.
GTCAAGCCAATTATTCAACTGCTAAATGTGCTATTTTAGGTTTAACTAAAACTTTAGCTATTGAAGGTGCTAAACATAATATTAAAGTAAATGTTGTTGCTCCTCATGCTGAAACTGCAATGACTTTAACTATTTTCAGAGAAGAAGATAAAAACTTATTCCCACCAGAATTAGTTGCTCCTCTCTTAGTTTACTTATCTTCTGAAGAATTAGAAACTACCGGTGAAACTTTCGAAGCCGGTGGTGGTTGGATTGGTAACACTAGATGGCAAAGAGCTAAGGGTGCAGTTGCAGCTACTGATGATTCTTCTGCTGAATTTGTTCTCAAGAATATTGGTGATATCACTGATTTTTCTACTGGTACTGCTAATCCAAAGAGTACTACTGAATCTTCAATGGCCATCTTATCTGCTGTTCAAGGTGATGACGATGATGATGATGATGACGACGAAGATGATGATGATGACGAAGATGAAGAAGAAGATGATCCAGTCTTTACTTATGGTGATAAAGAAGTTATCTTATATAATATTGCCGTTGGTGCTACAAGTAAAGAATTACATTATGTTTATGAAAATGATTCTGATTTCCAAGTTATTCCAACATTTGGTCATTTACCAACTTTCAACTCTGGTAAATCTCAATATACTTTTGCTAAATTATTAAAGAATTTCAATCCAATGCTTTTATTACATGGTGAACATTATATTAAGATTCATAAATTCCCAGCACCAGTTGAAGCTTCAATTAAGACTACTTTTGAACCATTGGCTGTTACTCAAAAGGGTACTAATACCATTGTTGTTCATGGATCAAAATCTGTTGATGTTGAAACTAATGAAACCATTTTCTCTAATGAAGCAACTTTCTTTATTAGAAATTGTCAAGGTGAAACTAAATCTTATGGTGAAAGAAGAAGTTTTGCAACTGATCAATTTGTTGCACCAAAATCTGAACCTGATTTCGTTAAAGATATCAAAATTACTGAAGATCAAGCTTCTTTATACAGATTAACTGGTGATCGTAATCCATTACATATTGATCCACTTTTTGCTCAAGGTGCTAAATTTGATAAACCAATTTTACATGGTATGTGTACTTATGGTTTATCAGCTAAAGTTTTATTAGATAAATTTGGTCCATTTGGTGAAATTAAAGCAAGATTTACTGGTGTTGTCTTCCCTGGTGAAACTCTTAGAGTTTTTGCTTGGAAACAAGGTGATATTGTTGTTTTCCAATCTCATGTTGTTGAAAGAAAGACTATCGCTGTTAACAATGCTGCTATTAAGTTAATCGGTGATAAAGCTAAAATTTAGTATATACATACATACATGCCCAATGTTTTACGTTAAGAATAAGTGTAGAGTCAGGAAACGGAAGGAAGAGAAAAAGAGAAAGAGTATCTTCCAGCTATAATCATTCGAAAAGTCAAGCTTTCAGAGATTGTATAACCTCTACAAGTCTACATTCTTAGACCTTTAATTGTATGCTTTATGCTTATGACCTTGAACGTATGCTTAGACCTTCAATTATATGCTTTTGGCCATTAAAGTCTACAACTTCTTTATGTTAACGTTTATTTATTTATTTATGCTTGGAATTACCATCTAAAGTTTTAATAACTTAGAGTATTTTGTTCAATTCCTTCTTCCTCAATTTCTTCTTCAACTTCATCAATATCTAAAGATAGGAAATTATAAAGGCCTCCTCCTGCAGATCCTAAAAGTGAACCTGACCGTTTTCTTGAATGATTAGTATATCTATTATTTAAAATTGTACGATTATTATAAGTTTTTGCAATTCCTAATGTACCACCAGTTTCATGATTATTATTATATGGAACAGAAAAATCAACTGGTGCATCATTAATTGGATCAATTATAGATAATGTTCGATTAGAAACAGTGGAGTCTATAGTTGAAATTGGTGTTGCTGTCAGTAATGGTGAACTAACTATTGGTGATGAACTTATCAGAGAAGTATTAATTCTATTGAGGCTATGATTTGAATTTTTTGCTTTAACATTATGATTATTAGAATTTGGAAATTTAAATGAAGTATTTGGTATATTCAGTGAAGTTTGAATAACAACTTGTGGTTTATTGGCCACAGAAGAATTAGAATTATCAATTATTGAATTATTATCAGATTTTAAAGTTATTTCATTTGATACATTATATGAATTTATTGTGCTATTTGATTTTGGTTTGATTTGAATTGATGGGATTGGTGGTAATGGAGCACTTGGTTTTTTAATCATTGGATTAAGTAATGAATTTGAATGTAATGAAGTATGAACATTTGTCGTTGAAGCAGCCTTTGTGTGATTGAAAATTGATGAATTATTATAATTTGTATTTTCAAAATAATCTGAAAATTCAACTGCTGGTGATGAATAAGAATCGGGTAATGAATCACTAGAAGAAAATGCAGAATATTGATCAGATGATATTGAAGACAGTGATGAATTTACTGATGCCAAAGAATTATTTGTTGATAATGACGGTCTATTATTATTTCCAATTGATGAATTTGATCTGAATAATGCTGATGGAGGCTGAAAGTCTTCTTCAAAAAATGAAGAAGCTGATGCAAGTTTCGGAGATGCCATAGCATATGAAAATGTAGATGATCTTGAAAACCTCAGAGTTAAATCACTTTCTAGTGGTTTAACTTTAGATGATGATCTTTGTCTCTTTAATATTTTTAAATTCTCTGCATGTGAAGTCACAGTAGTATATGAACTTGATCTAGTATGATGAGCTAATGATTGAACGGGTAAGCTCATACTACTTGAAGCATTATGAAGACTTGATGTAAAATTATATGATCTTGCTCTTGTAAGTTTACTATCTTGTCTTAACTTATCAAGTTCATCTTCACAGTATTGAGTATAATTGTTATCCTTCATTTCAATGTAACCTTGAGGGTAACAGAACTGTTTATATAAATCGTAAAATTTTTTGTATCCACCTTCTAAAACTACAATATCTGGGAATGATAAAAGTGGGTAATTATCTCTGTTAAGAATTCTATCACATTTTCTTAAATGAGATGCCATTGTAGGACCTCTGAAAACACTAAATTCACAATGGAAGATAATAAGTTTCTTAGTAGGCGTATGAAGTTCACCACTATTAATAAATTTTTCTTCTAAATCTTTTTGAGTTGAAATATTTAAACTACCATTTATATGACCACCTTCGAATTCATAACCAAATCTGCAGTCTATAATAATAAAATCATCAAATTCACTATCGTAATGACCTTGTAAGATTTTAAGCATTTCCTTTTCGCTAATTCTTGGAGTCAAATCATTGTCTACTTTAAAAGTTTTAATTGAAGAGTTTGGTAAATGTGAATTATCTTCATTAAGTAACATACTTTCCTTTTCTTTTGAAGTATGATACATTGAATGAATTCTTCTAATTCCTTTATTATCTGGAGGATTTGTAATCATAGATGAGAAAAGATTTCTGTTTAAATTACTATTTCTAGTAACAGTTGGAGAATCAAAATCTTCTTTTAAATGATTCCCATGAATAGCATCTTCATCATTAAGAGTAGTATCACCATCGATATCAGTATCATCCAGAGATTGACTATCTAAATGTTTTGAATCTAAAGTATTTATAGAAGGAGTAGCACTATGGAAGAATCTATCGAAATCATGATGGGAAATTTTAGCAACCAGGCTCATTGACTTTGTAATATTTTTCTTTGAAGAAGAAAATTTATTCTTCATTGGGAATTCAAAATTATTGACAAAATTAGTTAAACTCTTTAATGGTTTCCTATTTAAAGGAGATTCCAGATTTTTTGACGGTGGAATTTGATTTAGTTTATTAATTGGATGCAGTTGAAGGAAACTAAAGTCACGATCTTTAATTGAAGCTTTATCCTTCTTATTTAATAAAGGAGAATAATTTTCATCATCATATTCATTAAGTTTAAATAATTCATCAAGTTCTTTAGAAGGAGATTCAAAATAACTACTTAAAGGACGATCCCTTTTAGTAGATGGTTTATCAGAAATTGATGATGAATTTGAATTCATTACTTGATTTCTGTTAATTAAAAACTCATCATTCATTATGAACCAATAAAGGTATGATGGAAACTAAAAGAAATGAATTAAAATGAATGAAAAAGAAGATGTTTTTTAATAAAAAAAAATAACTATCTGGTTGAAACGAAAGACTAAGTTAAAATAGGTTGTTGCTCAGAGCACCACAAAAAACCCGAGACAGCAACTGATTATGAGAAATGAGAGACAAAATCACAAAAATAGAGGACAATATTGAGGAGATCAAGATAGTTTTATATTAAGTAATTTTATTAAAAGATAAATGAAAAGAATGAAAAAAGTTGGATGTAAATGAATAACAAGATTGAAAAAGTTGCGTTGATGAAATTGATTTAATTAAATGTAAAACTACAGTGTCAGGCGCTACAAGTTTTATTTTAAAGACACTGAAATTTGTTAGTATTACAATATGCATAAACAAAATAAATAAAAAGAAAATAACTTGGAAAGTACCTTTACTTAAAGTGCTTTACTTCAGAAGAACATGCGTAAGGAACCGCAGTTATAACGGTTCTTATTCTTAACGTATATGTAAGTAAACTCGGGATTTTATTTACAACATTAGATAATTTAATGAAAATAACTTAGTTTTAAATTGAATATTAATTTACAAATTTAATAGTAAAGTTTATTAACTCATTAAAATTAATAATATTATAAATTTAAAATTAATTTATTAATATCCATAATAAGACCTTAACTTGCCTATTTCAGTGTTCTTCAAATGCAAACGAACGATGCGGTTTCATCATGCCTACCGTCTATTTAATAAAGTTTACGTATTTTGCATGAAATATTGCATTATTTTTATGCATAATGCATATTTGTTTATTTACTTTTCGACGCGCTCATGCATTGTAGGTAATCCTTCTCCTGATTATCCTTCGGTAAACGCACGTTGCTGCTGGATATACTATTAGATTCCGTCGATTGCTGCAAATTAAATCCTTATAACTTTGTATAAAACTGTTTATTTAGATCAATGTCATTATTACGCCTCAATTAACCGTTGTCAATTTATTTTAATTTGGTCATTTTGACAAAATTTAATTCTATTTCTTATTTGTTTAATACTTTAAACCTTCTTTCTTGAATTCTATTATATCTTTTTATTCATTATATTTTAATATTCTTTTACTCAATCAAGTATCATTCTTTTCCACACCTCTCGCTTCCCGTTTGTGTATCGTGTAGAACCTTGAAAATGCACCTTCTTCATCTTTGTGTTTGACGTTAGACGAAGTCAACAACCGTTCTCATAATTCCGAAACCTTTTCATATATTTCCGAAATCTTCTTCAATGTTAAACTTCGCCAGGATTTATCACCCCGGAATCTACATTTATCAAATTTAGATGCAATTAAGGTTTAATAAATTATGTAATCTACTCTAATTTAATTTATACCGTCAAGGTATTCATTCATTGGAGTAAAAATTTTAGGAGTTCGATTTGTAATGTCATCATCATATGTTAGTGTATCGTCTCCAACATCTTCGTCTTCGTCTTTTTCAATTTTATTTTCCTGTTTATCATAATTTTGTCCGTATCTATCAGAATTTCCTGATTTACGACTCGGTAATCCGGATTGAATTTCGTCACTGTCTGAGCTCAGTATCAGATTCCTAAATGAGCGATTTCCTGAATGGGAAACTCCATAGGAATTTAATGAAAATGAATCATCTGTTAAATATGCATTTAAATTTAACGATGATGTAGAACTGGTAATTTTAACTAATCCATATCCTGATCTTGTAGACGAAGCAATTGAATTCTTTCGTGGACTATTACTTGGTGAACTTCTATTCCGTTTAGGTGACGATGAGGGCAGTGTAAATGGATCATCATTGATTGGCGTTCCTCCTTGTTTGCTATTCAGTTCAGGAACAGGAACAAATGCTGACGATAATCCACTACTAAATACTGGTGGTGGCATTAAATCTGTAAATTTCTTTTTCCCATCTTTAGCTGACTTTTCTGGTGATGACAATGAGCTAATGGTTGGTTTAACTTCTTGGTGTAATTTCTTGGTTTTATCGGTTTTTCTAAAGAAAAATCTTCGTGATGGACTGAAAAATGACTTGAGTGATGATGGTGATCCTGCTCCAATAGTTACGACGTCATCATTTGTAGTTGATGGTGACATAATTGGTGAATAAAGTCCCGATAATGGAGTACGTGCTTTCACAGAAGGTGCAGAACTTGGTGTCACATTTCTCCTTGGGGATGATGTAATCGGGGTAGAAAGTTTTGTAGGATTAGATGATTTAAGTCCGCTTCCTTTAAAAAATGAATCTGCAATCTTCAAAGGTGGTGGAACCGTAACTCGAGTCATGGATCTCGTTTTGGTCATTCGAGGAACTTCAGCAGGTGATTCGACCTTGAAATCAGGCTTGTCTTTCAAATCAGTTTGATTCTTATCGCTAGACTTTACCGATTGTGTAGATTCTGAATTTTTGATGTCATTGTAATTCTCTGATTTCTCATTAAACTTATCTGAACCTTTAGTACTGAGATCCATGGATCCAAGGATATTGGAAGTATCGAACTCATTAGTACTTTGTTGATGATCGGTATTGGTGTCGTCTTCTAAAGAGCCCATTGAGCTAGAATCATCGAAGTATGAATTGAGTAAATCATCCACAGGTTCTAATTCACTTATAGAAGTTGGATTGTTCAATATTTCTTCTTCTTTGAGCTGTTGTTGTTTCTGATGCTCTAATATAGCACTTGTAGGAGGTAGTGGAGTAGCTTCGCCTTTTCCAAGAAAGAATTTCTTGAGTTTAGTACTGAGACCAGTATTGCTGATATTAGCAGAAGGCCTAGACATGACTAGTTGATTATTAAAATCCATAAACTTGGATATGTCTTGAGTATTAGTCAAATCGTACGTTGTGAATGCATGCTGTTTGATATCTTTAATTGATATTCTTTCATTTGGATCTTTAGTTAATAGTTTATTTATCAAGTCTTTTAAAAGTTTAAGCTCATTAATATCTTCCAAAGTAGTTTTAGGTGTTTTTTTAACTCCTGGATACTTAAGTTTATCATTTACTATATTTTTGAATAGCAGGAATTCATTGTTACCATTGAATGGAAGATTATGAAAGATAAGACAATATAACACTACTCCCAAAGACCAAATATCAATTCTATTATCTATTTTACTCTTTGATTTATCGACATCATCCAACATAGAAAACCTATTATTCACAAACTGACATAATTCAGGTGCAAAGAAAGCAGGAGTTCCCATAGTTTTACCTAATTCTTTTTCATCATTAGCATTATTTTCAAGTATAAGACTTACACCAAAATCACTTATTTTAATTGTTTTATCAGCACTTATTAATAAATTTGATGGTTTTAAATCTCGATGAATGATATGTTTATAATCATGCAAATATTCTAACCCATTTAAAACATCTCTTAAGATCTTATTTAATGGGATTCCCCGGTCTTTTTTCAAATGCTTCTCATTATAATGATTATATTTCTTCCAATCTATTTCTCCATACTGACAAAATTCAAGCACAAGAAGTATCTTATCAAATTTTAAATCGTCTATGACTTGATATAATTGAACTACATTAGGATGACGACATTCTTTCATGATTTGAATTTCTCGCTTGATTTTAGTCATATGGCTTAGGTAAGTTTTCGTGATGAGTCTTGTTTTATCGATTCGGTTGATGGTTTTGATGGCAACGTGTTTCTTCAGGGGAACCGCCTGACTCTGTTGAATCACTTCTGCAAGCATTACTTTTCCATATTGACCCTGTCCAATTTTATTAATTACTCGATATGATTGATTAATGAGCTTTTTATTGGTACTTGGCTCATTTTCAATAGATAATTTTGATATATCCATTTCTCTGAGGCCATATGCTTGGTCTTGATTGGTTTCAGGAATTAGAAGTGTTTTTTTTCTCGGGCAATTACTTTTGTAGACTTGGTTACTTGAATTATGTAATTATCACTCGCATTGTGATATGTACGGGTTTCAAAGGCTGCAAATTACACAAGAGAGTTGCACCACTTAAGCTACAGTAGTTTGAAATTGAGCTACAGACAGGGCCAGACATAGGAGTTCAGATAAGAGAGAGATATTTGAATCACGAAAGCTACAAAAGTTTGGTTGAAATCAAGAAATTCACTAAGCTCATAATTATAGACTTAAGCTAATATTTATAGACTTAAGCTAATATACCTACTAATATACTGAGCTAGACCTAAGCTTACCAAGCTTATACCTCAACGGACATTGTGCCTAAACGCCCTCCACGTGCTTTGTATCGGCTTTGACCTTTTGAACATCTGAATCACCATGGTGATCTGAAGAATCAGTCAATGACTCTTTATCACCGATGGCTTCAAATTCATCCTCCCATTTTTTATCACGATCAACGTCAAGAGAAGTATTTCTGTTTTCAGGTCCAACTAAAATAATAATAATCACATAGGCAAAAACACATCCCATAAATATACCCATCACTTTACTATAGTTATATACATCAGTTTCTCCTGGAACATCAAGAGGGAACCTTTCTCCAATAGTAGATTCAATAGTTGAACTTGCTGATGATACTAAATTACCTAATTGATAACTTAATCCCATCCAGAGTGATCTGAAGTTAACGGGAACAAGTTCAATTAAATTTCCTAAAGCAACTGACCAATTACCTTGAACACAAAATTGGAAAAAGAAGGCACCAGCATTAATACCTGAATTTCTAACAAATGCCCATGGATAAATTAAAGCACCTCCAATAACACAAAAGATTATGATAGTTAATCTTCTTCCTATAAATGTTGAAAAATGACCAACAAAAAATCCACCAGTAATTGCACCAAGATTGGCTACAGAATTTGTAACAGTTGATCTATCAGAACCAAAACCAAGCTCTTTGGTTAACAAAGTTGGATATAAATCTTGAGATCCATGAGACATAAAATTAAAGCCTGCCATCATAAGCACGCAATAAATAATAATTAACCAGTAAGTCTTTAAAGTTTCAAAAAATTGTCTTACAGTTTCTCTTCTTTCAGAAATATTATTTTCTAAAGCTTTAGCTTTCTTTTCTTGAAGCATTCTTTGAGTAACTTCAGTTTCACTTGTGAAAAGTAAACCTACAATGAAAATTACTGGAGGTCCAGAAGTAAACCAAAAAATAGATCTCCAACCTTTGGGCGAATTATCAACTATAGCTCTTGTGAAAATAACTGCTAATAAATATCCAAAAGCATAACCTTGTTGAAATAACCCAGTAACTGTACCTCTTGATTTTATAGGACAATCTTCTAAAGCGAAAGAAGCAGCATTACCTTGAATTCCACCCATAAAACATCCAAATAATGCTCTTACACCTAGGAAAGATTTGAAATCAGTAACGAAACCAGTTCCAATTTGAAGTATACTAAGAATCACAAGATTAATAATAAGAGGCCATCTCCGACCGTAATGATCTCCTAAAATACCAAAGATAAATGCTCCAACTGATCTTAACATAAGTACCAATGTAATAGACCAACTAATAGATTTTGTATCTCTTTCTAAAGATTCAGCAATAGCAGTAAGATTAATAGATACGGCAAAGTAATCAAAAGCATCAAATGACCAAATCCAGAAGGCTAACCCAAAATGAATCCAGTTTGTTTTTGATAATCTCATAAGTGCTCCAAAAGGATTGAAAATTTCACTTCTGGTATACTGATGAAGTTCATCTCGAGGGACAAATAATGTTGGAATACGAGATGTGACGTATTTTCTGATTGACTTTGACGAAAAATTCGGTGGTTGAACAACATGTTTGTTATGTTCTTGAATAGGTTGGATGATAGTAGTAGTAGCAAGAATACCCATTGCCAAACAGTATTGAAGTTATATAGTTTATATTAAGTACAAATGATATTGAAAATTACTTAAAGAACAAGCTATTTAGTGTTACTTAAATACTGTACCGATTAGATAACTATCAATTACCCCTTGTTTCGTAACGGAGAAGTTTCCATTCGACAACGAGTTGCTAATGGGGAAATATGTTCCAAAAAGGAAATGCTCCCCCGGACTTTCCCCGCCATGTACCCCAATTTACGAGATATGTCCTTCAAGGAAAAAATACCATCAAATCTCTGAGATTGAAGTTGACGTATTTCGGTGACACATTTGACGTTCGCCAAGACGGAATTTCTGACAAGAAGTCCGAGATCCAGAAATTGTCAGAAATAACAAGAAACGAAGAAATTCATTGATGAAAAACATTCGACAAACTACGATTCATTCTCTCGATTAGCGACGAACGTTAAGATTATTTTTACGGCTAAACAATTTCACCGGTAATCACCCCACACATTGCCCAACATCCTGGACTACAAAACGGGAAATCCCGTATACATCTTGACAATCTCGACTAATTGTGGCTAAATAGTTGGAAATATACGGAACAATAGACGTGGCTCTGTCAAGACCCCGGCCTTGGCAGTGACGTAAGCTTTGAACATACGGGGGATCTTGGTAACGGATCCAATACGGAGGAAAGTCAGATGTGTTTCTATTATGAAGACAGTGGTGTAAAAAATGGTATAAACGGTCTAAAAATGACAAGTAAATTCTGAAAACTAACTAACTTAACTTAAACTTTGACTAATCTGAATTCTAACTAATTTGAATCTAACAAAACCTCTTAAATTCTTTCTACGAGATAGTCTGCGACTACTGGTCGATGGTCACTCATGTAGTACTCATATCTACTGTGCAAAATAGCGAATGCCTTGATAGCAATAGAGTATGTTTGATGCAATGAAAGATTAAAAAAGTTTATATCTTCATCTTCAACTTCTTCTGTTGCTTCTTCATCTTGTAAATTAGCATTTTTAGCAAAATATGGAGCCCATACGTAATCAATGATAGTATTGGCTTCTTTCTTATGGTTAAACCCTGTGAAAGTTCCAAAATGGCCGTAACTATGAAGTTTATCAATTAATGTTCTACTATCTTTAAATCCATGTGATTTTAAAATATGATAAGGTTCGTCAACTGGCTGAGTGTTGAAGTCGCCACAAAGAAATGATGGATAATCGTTGTAGTTTTCCATCTTGTTAATGATAAGAAGTGAAGACTCTCTTCGAGCCACAATCCCCCTATGATCGAAATGAGTATTGAAAAAGTTTAGCTTAATCGACGGATCAGCCTTCAGCTGAACCGTTATCATGGAAACAATTCTCTCAAGAGCAGCATCCCACCCTCTACTGGGGTAATCTGGTGTTTCACTCAACCAAAAGGTTCTGTTTTCTAAAAGTGCCCATTCAGACTCCTTATATAATATTGGAGCATATTCTCCCTTCTTTTTACCATCTGTTCTACCTACTCCAAAGTACTGCCAGGTGTCTGCTCTGCCTCTATTGTTGAGATTATACAAGATATCTTTGAGTTGATTATGAAGGACTTCCTGAAGACAAACTATATTGGCCGAACCCAGTTGAGTATTGAAATCAATGCTCGAAGTAATGAGTTGCTTTCTTCTAACCCATTTTTCTTCATTGGGATCATTATAATTATTATCAAATCGAATGTTGTTGGTGTAAACGCGTAGCTTAAGTGGCCCAGATACTTTAGGGAAAACCGTATTTAAATTTATACTGGTCTTACTTAATGTAACAATCAAGGCTGCAATTATACTTGCTAAAATGACACTTGTAGTGAGACCTTTTAAAAACTTTGAAGGTGTAAATTCTGAGCGTCTGTTTGTCTTCGTGCTCAATAACGGTACGTTTTCATCAATAGACTCCATGCTTACTCTTCATATGTTGTAGTATTAAAAATAAATAAAAACTACTTAGTTAGTATCAGAACAGCCTCGTTACCCCTTCAAACGTGGGGTCGATTATGTAAGCGCGGTATTGAAAAGGGTCTATAAAACACCAGGAAAAGCAAGTGGACTTCAATAAGTTGAATATTTGAAACCACAGGAGTTGAATCTGATGAATTTTCGAGTGAAACTGACTTATTCTGGCCGTGGGACGGTGTTTTAGTGGAATTGCCCTTATTGGCAGAAAACAGCCACGAGGAAGGTTGCGAAAAGACAAATTAGGTAACCTCTTCATCGCAAAATCCTAAAGTCAACGGCTTATTTTGAAACTATTCAAAGCGACTTAAAGAGCTTTTTCAAAAGCCCTTACTGTCTTGAAGTGAAAATCCTTTTGTCAATTGGTTTACGTTTGTTTGATTTTTTTTCTTTGGTTCTTTATCTTGTTTCGTTGTCGATTACCTCTTTTCTTTGTCTCTGACTCTTTCTCCCTGTCTCTTACTCTTTCTCCCTGTCTCTTACTCTTTCTCCCTGTCTCTTACTCTTTCTCCCTGTGTCTGACTAATTCCCTGTCTCTTTATCTCTTTCTTCTTTTCCCCTCTTTGTCTAATCGTCCCAGTATGTTTATGATCGCTTGTCGTACCTTTTCTTAACCTCTTATCTGATCTTTTGATCGCACTTCGCTTGTTCCAACTGATTGCGGAATTTCGGAATTACCGTATCATGTAATTTTCGGTATAATTAAACCAAACTCCGCTACATCTTTCCTACAATGACATAGTCCGTATGCCATGATAGCAAATGAGACAATCTAAGCCCGTAGTTGCTTCCTTGTCTGTTTTGGGTCATTTAATTTTTGTGCAGTCTTTATCTCCCAACCGACACCCTTTCCCAATTGGGAAACGGGTTGCACCCGATTCCTCTCCTGATAAGAATTTCCATTTAAAGGAATTCAAATCCGCTGATATCGATAAAGTCAATTAAAATGCTTACACCTGAAATCCTCAACGAAAATCACCACTTGGACATTCCGGAATCTACTTTGGAAAATGAAGTTTACATGTTAGTACAAGATTTACTAAAAAAACCTGGGTTTAATCCTGATGTAAAATTCGACGCCGACAAACATTTGTCTTACCTGCCAACATACCCAGCAAAGAAGATATATTTTGAAGACTTGAAGATTCCAAAAACTCATGTTGCTCCAATTTCACAAGTTGCTGCAGTAAATCCATTCCCTCTCTTCACTGAAGAAGCAGTTGATCTCATGAAATATGAAATCTTCAGTAATACAGACCTTCTTCGTAAATGTGGAAGAGTTTCCGCTACAGGACATGGAACTTCTGATACTGATATTGTTGTTAGTGGATTTCTTGAAGAAACTACTTTCTGTAAAGACGCCTGGACCCATCCTAAACTAATGGAAATCTTTAGTGAACTCTATGGTGTTGATGTCTATATGCCTCATATTTTCAGTAAAGGCCATATTAATGCATCATTGACTCCTCGTAAACGAGGCGAACCCGTTCAAGAAGAGAGTGAGGAAGATTTCCTCGAATTGAAGAGACGTCAAGATGAAAATGCCGATGAAATCCCAAGTGCAATTAGTTGGCACTACGATAGTGTTCCTGCTGTTTGTGTAATGATGTTGAGCGCTCCTGAAAACATGATTGGAGGAGAAACAGGATTGAGAGACGGTGATGAAAATGTTGTTAGAGTTCCAGATCCAAAACCTGGTCAAGCAACACTTTTACAAGCTAGAGTTATAAAACATATTGCTACTAAACCTGTTAATCGTTGTGATCGTATCTCATATGTTATTGCGCTTCATCCAAAAGATCCTGAAGTTTACGATTCAACTAGTGCTACTTCTGAAAGGCCAGGTGCTGTTCCTACGTTTACAAATGATAGGTTTTATCCAAATTTCATAAACTATAGATTTGATAGAATGAAGGCAAGAATGGAAAAATATCAAGAAATGTTAATGAAAAACTATTCCAATGGTGAAAAATTCGATCAAATGAAAGCAGTCGATTTCATGAAAGAAATTGAAGGTTATCTCAAGCAAACATGGAAAGATTTTGAAGCCGTCAGTGACGAGCTGTACCCTCCTAAATTATTCAAAATTCCCTATAAGGAGCTTTAGTTATTCTTCAATTCTTTCTCTTCTTGACTCTAGACCGTGATACTCCAGATGCTTTAGTTTCCAGGGTTGTGTTTATCACTTCTGGCTCATGAATTTCCTGAATTTTTGGTTCCTTTTTCTCTTCCGTCTTTGGAGGAGGCGCTGACATCACTAGAGCAAGAACGCTGATTGTACCAAATAAAATCGTAAATATACTGACAAATGCACAACAGTATACTATAAATTTCAAAGGCTGGTCCACTATAGTCTGAAGTGGATTTATAGTAAATTGGTAATAGAAATCAGAGATATCTAAGTACTGTCTCAATAAAAGTAATCTTATAAATTCAATAAACTGGTTCAATGTAGACTCATTAGCATCACTGATCATATCTTCGAAAGAGGCAGGTGGTTTGAGAGGTTCGTGTTTAGCCTTTGGTCTATTTTCTTCATATCCATCCCATTCCAACTGTTGCTTTTTAAGAAATGTATTATTACCAAGTAATTCAGCTTCTTTCACGGAGTGACCCACGTAAATATTATCAAATAATACATTTTTGTTCATGGACCATAATTCGAATCCAATTCCTCCAATGGGGTCAAAATTGGAAGGTGTACTGTCTTCATAGTAGTCGGGGTTTGGAATAAGTCTAGGTTTCCAATCGCCTCTGTATTTTGGATTTATAATCATCGGTTGAGTCCAGGGACCAATGTAGTTTTTGTTGATAATCAATGGAGGTTGCCATGGACCACATCCACTTAATTCTGCGCAAGCAGGGTTTGAAATCTCTGGGGCAATCCAAATCCCGTCTTCTTCATCGTCCCAGTACTCTGGCTTGGATGCGTTGGGATCTGGAATCGTGGCAGGAATAGATTCGTTCCAATCCTCTGGTTTGACTGCTTCTGGATCGTTTATATAGGAGCTACCGTATTTTTCATCATAATCTGCTGGTTTTCCCAAGGCATTAGGATCAGGTATGAATTTTCTATCATCCCAATCGAATGGCTTGTGATCTTTGGCATCTACAATTTCTTTAGGTGGGTTTAAAGGAGGATTAAGAAGATGAGGACTGTTGAGAAGATTACCTGCTTTAGCAACTTCACCATTAATTCTTATCTCAAAGTTCAGGTCGGGACGTACAATTAAAGTGTACAAATTGGAAAAATTATCAATTCTTGACATTGGTGGCGTGCTCAAGTGTCTCTCCCGGTATTCGCCAGTTTTGATATCTTTCCTGTTGATGATGAAATGAATTTTATTTTCTGTTCCACAACGATCAGGACCAAACATCACCTGATACGGAGTGGCGCTGGAGAATTGAGAAGGTTCGAACCCGTCATTCAATAATTTAATGTATGTTCCACCACAACTCAATCCTTCCTGGAGTTTTATCTCATACTGAATCACTAGCGTCTTGTCAGTATTATCAAGAGGTTTTTCAAATTCGCTAGAGATCGCATGGTGGGCTGCTGGAGTCTTCAATACAAGCCCTTTATCGTTATCAAATCCAGGATACGAAACTGAACTTTCTATGCTCCATTGACCTCGATAAGTGAACTCGTGGTCTTTTTTAGCATGGCTAACTTGCCATGAAGATTGAGACAAGTTTTCGTAGTCAAATGGCTCATAAAAAGACAGTGATGATAGACTGGATCTGGGGTATGGCTTGTACTGTTCAGAAAGAGCGCATGCTATTGCAAGGAATGCAACAATCGAGAATTTCATAGGGGTATAAGTTTTGTACAAGTATCTTTAGCCTGGAAATATGAATTTTTCACTGCGACTGAGACTACAGAAGCCTTTAGAATCTTATCTATACTATTGACTATCTACAAATTAGGAATTGAGAGACAGAGAGTTAGGGTTATACGGTGATTCCCAATTCCTTCACAAATGAGGTGCTGATTACCTTAATTTGGCGTTCGTGGTTTCTAGTCGTCTTTTATTATGAAATGCAAACGTATATACTGAATATGCTTGACCAAAGCAGCTACGACATTAAAGTGACATGATCTGTTGGGGTAACACCTTCAAGACCCTCGTTTTAGTCGTCGTTCCTGGTTTTATTTTAGTTGTCTGGCGTGTTGGTCTTTCTGCCTTCTCCTTAGTACACGATCTGGTCGATCTAGATCACCCATTCCTGCGTACAATGTAATTCTCTAAGAGGTCATTTCGTCTCTTACTCTTGGTCTCTGACTCTTAGTATCTAACTCTTCGGCTCTTCCTTCCGGTTGCTTACTCTTCGACCTCAAGTAGAGAAAACAAGTTAGTAGGTTTGGTTTTTTCTGGTTGAGGATCTTTATTGAAAAATTCTGCAACCTCAGCATCTTCGATATCCTGTTCCATTTCATCTGCAGTTTTCACCTTAACAGGCTCTTCTTCCTTTTTTGTTACATTTATCGACTTGTTGATTCTTTCCCATGTGGCTTTTCTGGCTTGTTGCACATATTTGGCTCTTGAAATACTCAGTTCAATCTTATGGGAAAGTACTCCTTCCAACTTATCAGAACGATCTAAACGGCCTCTTAACGTATTGGTCTTCTTTTTATTTTTCTTGATCTTCAGGGTCTCCATTTTTTTAGCAAGAAGGTTTTCATTCTTGATTGTGGTTCGAATAATAGATTTTTTCACATCGTCATTTTCATCCTTGGGTAAGTTTTTGAGCTCTTTAGCTTCGTGGGATTCTTCTTCAAGCCCTCTTCTGGCCGCACGACTGTGTTTGGAAACTAAAGGTTAGTATATTGTCGTAATAATCTCGTGGATACTCCACAATTTTCCGTACTTTTCTTAGCCATGTTGTACCTTTTGGTGATGAAGTTGCAGCCCATCGCAAAATCTATATATGTACGTCGTGTGCGGCACGAGACTCTCCACTATAAATTATAGTATGAGTAAAACCCTCGATTTCTCCAGTAATTTCTTCAATATGAACATCTCTGCCAACATTCCAATATCCTCTTCTGAATCTCCAGTGATCAAGTGGTGTCTTTGACGTTGATAATGACACAGCGCCAAACCTGGGCTTTTCAAAAAATCTCTCTAATTCGTCAAGTAATGCTTATCTTGTCAAGATAGCCGTTGAAGGTGAGACATTCATAGGGCGTATCACTAGCAACAAAGTCTTTTTTGATGTGACTAGCGTCTCACTGGCTTGGTTTAGAGCGGTGAGAGACTTGCTTGATTTCTGTGCTGACGAATTGAGTGCTTCACAAGTCTACTTCTTATTACCTAAAAGCGACTCTTTTACAGACAAGTTTCACCAACCAGAAGATTCCAACGGCTCTGGAAACAACATTCAATTTGTCAGATTTCTTATCGTCACATTTGGAGGTCAGTTCCGGGCTTGTGGCGAAAGACACGTCGTTTTATGTCAATTGTAATGACGGAAGTGTTGAAAATCTATTATAATGTTCATTAATGCTACTATATATGCTAACTTGGTTGAGAACTAACTAGTCAATGGGCGTTTACCGTTCTCATTGATATCGCTATTGTCACTTCTCACTGCTGTGACGTAGTCACTGATTGCCTTATCCAATCCGGCTTGTAGACAATATACACAAGTGTTAAGATCTTTCACTAATTTATCCTTTAATTTATCATTAGTCAGGATAGTTTCATGCTTATTAAAAACCTCAGAAATATTTGCAATCAATTCAGTCAAACTGCTCTTGCAATTCTTCAAACTAGTGAATATCTTCTTAAGTTGACCTGGATTATCACCATTGAGGTAAATTTTCCAAAAATGTGATAAAAACTCCATTATTGTAATATTAAAAGTGATTAATTCTTGATAGATTTTTTCTGAAATCACATTTTCTCCTCCTTCTGACTCTTTATAAGAGCTAAGTCTATAATTACGGAAATTCGATTTCGTGATGTTAGTTATTTCATTTGCTGATTTTTCAATTTCTTTCTCTTTAGTCTTATATGTATCACTCAAATCAATTTCATTTCTAACTACATTTTGTTTCAAGTATTGTTGTAGTTCCTCTTGGCTAATGTTGATATTATCCTTTCCTTCACCGTCGAGGATATTTCGTTCATATTGAATATTTGTATCCAAATTTAATTTTACATATTTTAATTCTTCTGTTTCGTTTAAATCATGAAGATCTAATTCTTCCTTATACTCATTCATTTCATCTAGTGAAAGGTCGTCTGGTCGAGTATTCGTAGAATTTACCGATGTTTTGGTTTCTTTTAAAATTGAATTCATACTAACGATTTTTGACGATAATCTGTTCATATTTTTCATAAGAATTATCATTTCATTTTCCTGGCCACTGCCCAGTTTGGATTTACCTTCTTCTAACTTGGAATTTTGATCAATAAATCTCATAGTGACATCAGGTTTATTACCTAGTTTTTGAGAATTATCAACTTCATTACCGGCCAAGTCAAGAAATTTACTTACTGGTTTTTCTTCGGTATCTTCTTCCACTGATGTATTCCCATTAACTTCGGCATCCACATAATTGAAGTCAATATATAAATACTTATCTAATACTACATCACCCCTTGTATTTGAAGTATTAATTTTATCACCACGAAGTCTTCTAAATAATTTTGAATTGAAAAATCGAGACCAAAATTCACCTTCACTAAATTTAGCTGGCACTAGTTCAGAAAATGCCCTTCTTATCACCGGGTAAGTATCGAAGATTTCATCAATAATATCTCTCGTTACATTAACGTTAACTTGATTATCTGAAGTTGCAATAGGTTTAATAGTAGAAAGAACATTATATGGACCTCTATGTTGGGATATTGTTAATGCAAATGTACGTAATTGATTCAAACGAGTCGACCAAAATATATTTGGAGAAAGTTTATACTTGATTACTGATTGAGTAAAGATATTTCGAAGATTTTTCTCTTCTAAAAGAAGTTTTTGTTGTAGAGGAAAGTTTTTCAAGAGACTGGCATCTGTTAATGATGAAGGTTTCAGAAAATCCATCAAGTCTACCGGTTGGGACGCCGATGGAGTAGATCCTGAGCTGGGCACCTCAGATCCTGAAGGTTGAGGAGTTGGTGAGTCCTTAATGACAGTTCGCTGACGTGATATAATAGTCTGAAGTGCTTCTTTAATATTATTCATGGTAGGTCTATTGGTAAATGAAAGTCTCAAATCCTTTTCCTCAGGTTCTCCAGGTATCTGATAAAGAACTCTAAGCATCATTTTTGGTGATGTGTCTTTAGGAGCTTGAAGTTTCTTTAGAGTATTTAGTGGGATGACTACTACTTTCAGCTGATCAATAGCTTTCCATTCAATGACAGAAGGTGTTTCCTCCTCCTTGATGTAAATCATGCCCGACACTTTGGACACCATACAAGATCCGGAAACAGACATGTTGAAGGTAGCAATATAATAGTAATAGGTCTATTTAAAATTGATGAAATCTGCGAAAAACCCAGGCCGCACAGAAGGTTTGAGGTTAGGCTCACAAGTGAGTTGGTCGACAGTATACTCAAATGGGCCTATGGTTGGATGGCAGACTTTTGTTGAGATATTGGGACCTGAACTTGTACTCTTCGTTCGACAGGTCTGAACTTGCATCTTTTCAAAGGTGTTATCGTTGACATTCACATCGAATTTGCACCCAGCTGTCTTGTGCTCGTACAATAAACGAAAAAGAGAAGGTTGAACTACGGAACAAACGTCGCTTTCGCCTACGGTGATTGTCAGTCAGATAAGTACTACCATGAGCTAGTTTTATAACAAAAATATTGCTTTGCAAAATTAAAAAAAAGATTGCAGCATAGGAATTTCTCGTATGGTCTCCCACTACAATACTCAGTCCTACTCTTAGATGCTTATTTTCCTGCTGATCGGACGGGAAGCGAAGCTTTCATCTAGATATGGCCGCAACCGAAATATATACGTTGGAATGTTGCTAATATGTCTGATTACTAGATAAATACATATTGCTACAGAAACTGCAATCGAATCTTGATGGTCAGTTATATTCTGTT